>CM068373.1:345202698-345495198 GCA_034769895.1 Magicicada septendecula
AGTCGGTACAGTAATCGGTAAGATTAATACTGTTTACCGATAGGACTGCCTACACTAGCGCGACACTCAAGTTGGTACGGTATAGTGGGTACAGTACTCGGTAAGATTATCGCTGTTTACCGATAGGACTGCCTACACTAGCGCAACACTCAAGTCGGTACGGTATAGTGGATACCGTACTCGGTAAGATTATCGCTGTTTACCGATAGGACTGCCTACACTAGCACGACATGCAAGTCGGTACGTTATAGTCGGTACAGTACTCGGTAAGATTATCGATGTTTACCGATAGGACTGCCTACACTAGTGCGACATTCAAGTCGGCACGGTATAATGGGTACAGTCCTCGATAAGATTATCGCTGTTTACCGACACTAGCGTGACACGCAAGTCGGTACGTTATAGTCGGTACAGTACTCGGTAGGATCATCGCTGTATACGGACAGGACTGCCTACACTAGCGACACGCAAGTCGGTACGGTATAGTCGGTACAGTACTCGCTAAGATTATCGCCTTTTTACCGACAGGACTGCCTACACTAGCGCGACACGCAAGTCGGTACAGTACTTGGTAAGATTATCGCTGTTTACCGACAGGACTGCCTACACTAGCGCGACACGCAAGTCGGCACAGTACTCGGTAAGATTATCGATGTTTACCGATAGGACTGCCTACACTAGCGCGACATTCAAGTCGGCACGGTATAATGGGTACAGTCCTCGGTAAGATTATCGCTGTTTACCGACACTAGCGTGACACGCAAGTCGGTACGTTATAGTCGGTACAGTACTCGGTAAGATCATCGCTGTATACGGACAGGACTGCCTACACTAGCGACACGCAAGTCGGTACGGTATAGTCGGTACAGTACTCGCTAAGATTATCGCCTTTTTACCGACAGGACTGCCTACACTAGCGCGACACGCAAGTCGGTACAGTACTCGGTAAGATTATCGCTGTTTACCGACAGGACTGCCTACACTAGCGCGACACGCAAGTCGGCACAGTACTCGGTAAGATTATTGCTTTTTATCGACAGGACTGCCTACACTAGCGCGACACGCAAGACGGTACAGATTATTCGGTACAGTACTCGGTACGTTTATCACTGTTTATCGACAGGACTGCCTACAATAGCGCGACACGCAATTCGGCACAGTACTTGGTAAGATTATAGCTTTTTACCGATAGGACTGCCTACACTAGCGCGACACGCAAGTCGGTACGGTATAGTCGGTACAGTACTCGGTAAGATTATTGCTGTTTACCGATAGGACTGCCTACACTAGCGCAAAACGCAAGTCGGTACAGTACGGTCGGTACAGTACTCGGTAAGATTATCGCTGTTTACCAACAAAACTGCCTACACTAGCGCGACACGAAAATCGGTACGGTATAGTCGGTACACTACTGGGTAAGATTATCGCTGTTTACCGATAGGACTGCTTACACTAGCGCGACACGCAAGTCGGTACGGTATAGTCGGCACATTACTCGGTAAGATTATTGCTGATTACCGATAGGGCTGCCTACATTAGCGCGACACTCAAGTCGGTACGGTACGGTCGGTACAGTACTCGGTAAGATTATCTCTGTTTACCAACAAGACTGCCTACACTAGCGCGACACGCAAGTCGGTACGGTATAGTCGGTACAGTACTCGGTAAGGTTATCGCTGTTTACCGACAGGAGTGCCTACACTTGCGCGACACGCAAGTCGCTCGGTAAGATTATCGCTGTTTACCGATAGGTCTTCCTACACTAGCGCGACAATCAAATCGGCACAGTACTCGGTAAGACTATCTCTGTTTACCGACAAGACTGCCTACACTAGCGCGACACGCAAGTCGGTACGGTATAGTCGGTACAGTACTCGGTAAGGTTATCGCTGTTTACCGACAAGACTGCCTACACTAGCGCGACACGCAAGTCGGTACGGTATAGTCGGTACAGTACTCGGTAAGGTTATCGCTGTTTACCGACAAGACTGCCTACACTAGCGCGACACGCAAGTCGGTACGGTATAGTCGGTACAGTACTCGGTAAGGTTATCGCTGTTTACCGACAAGACTGCCTACACTAGCGCGACACGCAAGTCGGTACGGTATAGTCGGCACAGTACTCGGTAAGTTTATTGCTGTTTACCGATAGGACTGCCTACATTAGCGCGACACTCAAGTCGGCATTGTACTCGGTAAGATTATTGCTGTTTACCGACAAGACTGCCTACACTAGCGCGACACGCAAGTCGGTACGGTACAGTCGGTACAGTACTCGGTAAAATTATCGCTGTTTACCGACAAGGCTGCCTACAATAGCGCGACACGAAAGTCGTTACGGTATATAATCGGTACAGTACTCGTTAAGATTATCGCTGTTTAACGACAAGACTGCTTACACTAGCTCGACACGCAAGTCGGTACGGTACAGTCGGTACAGTACTCGGTAATATTATCGCTGTTTACCGACAAGACTCCCTACAATAGCGCGACACGAAAGTCGGTACGGTATATAATCGGTACAGTACTCGTTATGATTATCGCTGTTTATCGACAAGACTGCCTACACTAGCGCGACACGCAAGTCGGTACGGTACAGTCGGTACAGTACTCGGTAATATTATCGCTGTTTACCGACAAGACTGCCTACAATAGCGCGACACGAAAGTCGGAACTGTATATAATCGGTACAGTACTCGTTAAGATTATCGCTGTTTATCGACAAGACTGCCTACACTAGCGCGACATGCAAGTCGGTACGGTACAGTCGGTACAGTACTCTGTAAAATTATCGCTGTTTACAGACAAGACTGCCTACAGTAGCGCGACACGAAAGTCGGTACGGTATATAATCGGTACAGTACTCGTTAAGATTATCGCTGTTTATCGACAAAACTGCCTACACTAGCGCGACTCGCAAGTCTGTACGGTACAGTCGGTACAGTACTCGGTAAATTTATCGCTGGTTACCGACAAGACTGCCTACAATAGCGCGACACGAAAGTCGGTACGGTATATAATCGGTACAGTACTCGTTAAGATTATCGCTGTTTATCGACAAGACTTCCTACACTAGCGCGGCTCGCAAGTCGGTACGGTACAGTCGGTACAGTACTCGGTAATATTATCTCTGTTTACCGACAAGACTGCCTACAATAGCGCGACACGAAAGTCGGTACGGTATATAATCGGTACAGTACTCGTTAAGATTATCGCTGTTTATCGACAAGACTGCCTACACTAGCGCGACACGCAAGTCGGTACGGTACAGTCGGTACAGCACTTGGTAAGATTATCGCTGTTTACCGAAAGGACTGCCTACACTAGCGCGACACTTGGTACATTGCCGAGTCATACGTGAACTGGCATGTATACGTATACTGGACTCAAGGTACTGTACTCGAGTCATACGTGCTGTACCGAGTTTAGTGTACCGTCCCAACCGAATCACTTATAGTCTCAGAGTTGTCAGGTTTTTCGAAATTTCGGAAGATCTGCTGAAATTTATTCCAGAAAACCAATATTTGGTATGAATCTTCCTAATTTTTTCTATGACATTTACAGTGTTATGTCACATTTCTAGAATCTTGTTTTTTTTTGCAACCTTGAATATCACTGCTTTCATAAAAGTTAATAGTTTATTTCTCCTGTAACAATTAGGATCATAAACACATACAATGACGTGGTCCGGCCGAAATATCAAGCGATATACCGGCAAAAAAGATATCGCACAGCCTTCATTTACCGCGGTGTAACGTCCTGAATTGTCCTGACTTGCGTATCGCCGCTTTGCGCGGCAGGTTAAACTCTGTCATGAAGAAGAAGAAAAAAGATTAATATCTAAACTTCTAAAATCTCGAATGAAAATTTGTACGTCTGTCGCAGGGTATACCATTGCTAGTATTGTCACATTTTTAATTTATACATTAATGTGTATGTACGGATATAAATATACAGAGAAATAAAATAAAAATATGTATAATTCAGTTTGTACGTGAGTGCCGCGTGGACTGTTCGTGACACACTCGCTGCTTTGCAAAAGTTGAACAAGTCGGCCGGCGTGAACTGCGCGACTGTGTTTTTGACATGCCTCATCTAGTTGTGTGTGCGTATGTTTTTGTAGTCAAATTAATTCACGGCAAATTATGCAAACTGATTTAATTTTAACTAAAATTTAGGAATATAAAACAGACGATAGCCTGTGCAGCGTGTTGTTTGGAATTAATTTGTTACACAAACAATGTCATTATTACTGGTCAGTCGTCCGTCACCATACATGTGAAATTTAAATATTGTGTTGCAAACAGCGTATCAGCGGCGTTGACAGTTCACCGCGCGTGTTTTGTTTTAATCAATCTGTTTGGCCCGTACGAGCACAGCTTCAACCAGCGGTTACACTCTTTGTGAAAAAGTTCTTATTTTTTTTTTCTAACAATCATCCTGATTTCCGACTTTTTCCAAATAAATATTATAGTACAATCAACGTATTGAAATATAGTATCTATATTTCGTAAAACTCAAAGTCTGAGGATTTATGGGTACTGAATACAAATCTACACCGCTACACCGATTGCCATCAAATTTTGCACAGGTAACCTTTTGACACAAGGCGAAAAACTCTGTCTAACTTGCAATTTGATATTTTTCCCTGTTTGCATGATTTAGGGCCTTTTAATTGTGCCTTTTTGTTGACACGTATAAAGATGTTAACAACACCATGGACAAGTAAATAAACAAATGATATTTAGCGGCATCGGAACTGTACCTTTATCCGTTCGTGAAGATTTAATGTTTTTAATATGCGATTGTATCGATATATTTTGTAATTTTGTATACAGATACGTCTATATATTTTGTAATTGTCTTAAACGATTATACAATTTATGTTTATACGTATTTCTGATGATGCAGTGAATAAGTAATGAAATATATTAAATACTTCTACTAAAGATGTCAAAACACCATGGAGACCAGAATCAATTACCATAGTAACAAGTAAATAAACAAAAGCTATTTATCGGCATTTATAATATTATTTGATGTAATTGATATTTGTAATGCCTCACGTTCTTTGGGCGGCAATAATATACGGTAAATTATTGGAATTGGCAATGAATTAATGAATTATGTTTGCCGTGCCCCACAATCTTGGAGCGCCAATAATATACGGTAGATTTGGGTGATAATATGCAAATTATTATCATAAATTAATATTTGTAATTTCTTAATTGTTAATGATGTAAGGGTTAATGAGTAGACCCTTCATCAGCTAATTACCACCACGTAATTAAGGTACAAATCTACTAATTTACTTAGGTTGCTTCTTTAATATTAAATTATAATAGTGATGTGACTTGTGAATAACACAGGGTTTACTGAGAATGATGAACGCATTATTGATTGATTACTTAGGTACTAATTTATTATATGTTAAACATTTTGTATTCAATAACAAATATATAAATATCTTCCTGGTACCTGTAAATACATACAACATATATCAAAACATAAATTCCTCCTTAATTGTTTCCTGTAAATACATACAACATATAAAATGCATACAATAAATCAAATAATATTATTCTACCTAATGCGTTCATTCACCCAGATGGATGGCTTTAATAGAACATAAATATATATACTGAATGCAACCTTCTTTTAATAACTTTTCTCATATTTTCTCAGGGTTAATTATGTTAACAAGATCATAAAGAGTTACTTGATTTAGCTAATCCGTTAATCCATCGGCGCTATCTCCTGGTGATGATGATCGTTGGGGATGTTGCTCCATTGACTGCGATGGTGATGATCACTTTCACTTGTCACTCACTCGCGTCGCCAACAGAATAGTGTTTTGTGTTATTCTATGTTCACACGCTCTAAATTGTCTCCGCGCATATCCATGTTTGATTAAATGTTCTGTATGTTCTTTGTATGACTACGCAAAGGTATTATTGTGTGGCTAGTTAATATTTCCTTTAAATAAAAGTGTTTTGGTTATAGTGATTTATAGATATGATTACAACGTTAACGCACATTGTGAATTACTGTTCGCTATACTGTTTTCTAATATGTAAGCGATTATATATTCTTAGTTAAAGAAAGTTCTGTTCCCATTCGCGTACTTTGAGAATTCACGGTAGTTTGATATGCCGATGCACTTCGAAATTCGCGTGAGTGTTCTTAGTAGAAATACGGCACTTAGTAAACTTGCGAGATTGTTTATAACATCATAAAGTTAATTACGAGAGTTATATGTCGCACAGATACTTTTGTAGTCCGGTTGAATATAAGACTCCTCGCGAACTGTTCGAGAGTTGTTATAAGACTTTCAACGTTATTATTTCACTGCCGAAAATTGTAACGTGACTTCCGAAATTTATTATAAGACTGCTGAAATTTATAATAAGACTGACTCGTCCCGCGTTCGACATTTACTTTTTATTAACGCCTCCCTACTAGAAAATTTGTCTCTGGCTTGTCCACGCCTAAGATTACCATGATAGGCTGAAACTCTACCCTCTCTCGAAGTCGTTTCCCACCATCTCGAAATCTTCCAGTCTTCTACCCTCTGATTCGTTCTTCTGTTAGTTGCTATGGAAACGGGCCTCTTTTCCGCTCTCTCTCGTGAAATACTTTGTCCTGATAGGTAGCTAGAGATGTCCTTTGAGTCGTCTTGTCCAGGCGTCACTCTCGTTCTGGGAAATGCAAGCCATTCCCCGCGTGTCAATCAACTCATTGTTCGAGTCTCCAGCAAGGGTTTACTCTTAATATCCCGAGTATTGTTCGTTACTGAAACTCTGTGTCATGGCAATTAACAGTTTTCCATCAAGTGTCGACGGTTGTAACCTCCACGCTTTCTCGTCGTAAATTTTAGCTTGTCACTTAGGCGTATATCCCGCTGTGACTTGGCGCTGGTTCTCTTCATAGTTTGTTGTTTGGATCTTTTCTAAAGACTGCAGTATGTCCTGAACCCTTTGTCTCTCGTCTCGTTTTTTGTAAAGTGACCTCGTTCCTTAGCTGCACCCTCAACACACGCTCGCTTCAATTCTGCGTAAACGTCCGGCCGAGCCAAGTACATTGTTCAAATAGTTACGGTGTCATAATTATCCATTGGCACGCTCCTGTCAACTCAAGTCGTCACTTCTTATTGTTGTCTCGTACAGAACGCGCTTCTATTGTATGATAGGGCGTTAGTTGTCACCTACCCCAATTACTTTGTTTTATGGCTCTGTTCTTAGAGTCACTGCCACCGTAGTGTGAAAACAACTGGTCAAGTATGAAAATTAAATTTTTAATTTTTTGACTGCTATACATTGGAACTTTACATTTATCCATTCCTGCAGTACATTTTCGATGTTTTATATAATATGTTATTGTATCGATATATTACGATGTGGAAAGTGTACTAATTGTAAATTGTGCTATTACTTAATGCAAAGAGAAAATACGTGTTGTTTTTCTTTGTGATGTTAGGTGACAACGGTTTTTGGTTTTTAGTTTACTGCTGAAATAAATAAAAGCCATGGTTGAAGAAAACATAACATTTAATGTGTTATGCAATGCTTCTAACATAGTAACACTTCAAATAAAGAATTTAGCTTTTTTGATTTAACAGGTACTTTATAAATATCTCAAAAGGCTTTATAAACGGGAACTTTTAAATATTTAAAGGTTGTTGCACCAACAAAATAATTTAGTACAAGTTAAAATAGTAGAAGTGTTGAAAACTGCTTTGGAGAGAATTTGACTAATGAGTACAAAATTGTTATACGAGCTGACAGAACGCCATATAAACATAGACAATAAAAATTATATTAAAATACTTATTGAAAGTCATATATTCGCGTGCGAAGCCGCGGGTAACAACTAGTAGGTATATAATTTATAAACGATTATTATAGAAGAAACAAACAAAGCTGTAAACGCGGGAGCGAAAAGAGATTGGGTAAAAGTATTGTTACGACTGTTTCACGTACCGTCGTAACAGTAAGAAGTGCGACAGAATCTTTAACGGTGAAAACAGAGGACACATTGTAGAAGAATAGTGTACGTTGTAATTAATCTGTAAAAACGTATACCAGTCAGATGACGGAAGCTTTCCTAGCACTGCTACGGCAAAGGAAGACCAAATAGCAGAACAACGACTAGAGGCAGAAAAGACAAAAGAAGAACGCCGACGGGAAAGAGAAGAGACGTAAGCAGGAAGCAGATGCCATTGAAGCGTTGATAGAGGAGCAAAAACAGATGCAAGAACATACCCCTCCAGAGCTGGGTTTATACGAGATGAGGTTAATAAACAAGTTACTAGGATATCGGAGGATAAGAATGATTGGCATTAAAAATCGCTAAAGTAGAAGAATCTGTCTCGACTGTGGAAGAAACAATGTCAAATAAAATATCTCAAGTAGAGAAGACTAGCAATTGTGAAAGATTCAGTCTCAACTATGAAAAACTCAATTGCAAATATAAAAGAGTAAATTAAAAGTCAAGTCAAGCACTTTATCAAAATACAGCCACGCGTTTTGAAACAAACGGTTGAAGAGACAGTGCCAATCGTAAAGGCGATTAATATCATATTAATATCAGAGTGATTTTTTACATGTCATTACACTACCCATTACCCACTACCCATTACAACAGACATATAAGAACACTCGTTTTCATCTATACGTCGACGTAAAACTTATTTAAGATCTACAATCTTAAGATTAATTATACAGATTCAAGATCCTCTATATCTATCAGGATATTGCCTTTTCGACATCAGCTGATGAAGTACTAGAAATCTTTGTGAAGAGACACAAAAACTTTTTTTAGCCTTACTTTAAATACATTACACAAGTATAAGGATGTACAGTTAAAATCTGTGTATTTTAAAAATTTAATTCGAATTATTTAATCAATGTGTACATGATATATTTTTGTGTGTTTATGGTCATACTATTAAACAGATTATTCCTAACGTACCCAAGTAATATTGGCAATGTAACTTTCCACATGACAGATTTTAGGCAAGAAAATTTCAGTCAACGTTATCACATTGCATGTAAATTTTGTACATAAATAAGCATCGGTTAAGTTGCTATATTTTATCTCATTTTACAAACTCACTTTGCCTGCAGTTGAGACAGTTCATGTCAAGATCTCAACGTTTGATAGAAGCACTCACTAAAAGGCGACTTATTATCGGTAATTTGAAGCCGCTGCTAGAGCAAATAATCGGACAGAGAAAGACAAGACAGTTTCACTCGTTCTCGTTTTAAAAGGACCTGCGGCAGAACTACTACAGAATGTGCCATCTGGCAGCCATAAAATTTATGGCGAATTGATAAAAGCTTTAGAATTACTGTATGGTGATAAACATTTGCGAGATGTCTTCTATGTCGGGGAGAGTCTTCAAGAGTTTGAAGCAAGTATCGACAGATTAATAAGACTGACCTATCCTGAAGCGGCAGAACGAGGTTTGCTAAGCAAACGTTTACTGCTGGTGTGCGAGATAATGAACTACAGCAAGTGTTACGAATAGTAAGACACCAGAATAGTGCGGACGTCCTTTTCTGTTACCTGTTTTACAATTTGAAGCCACCAAGTCACCGTCTGGTTAGGGAAATCATAAAGTGCTTGCTAAAAGTCGCACAGGCACAGACAATGAAGAGAAAGAACAAGGAACAGAGACCGTCGTAACACTAGGAACGTTTTCATTGCTTTTCTAAAAGCCGAAAATTAAGGTTAAATTTGTAAATACGAGTGTTTAAATTCAATAATGTACGTAATAGTTAACGTATAAAATTGAACGTTATTCTGGATCCCGCTAATACAGACTTCAGGTGGTCCAGACTGATTTTTAAATATATAAACAATATAACGTGTCAGCCTAAAACAATGAACTGCTATTTTCCTTCCTCGTTTTCTGTGTTGGAAAGTTGTTGTTACTAGTTATGCTATGTAATTCTATATTTAAACTTAAAAGTCATTGGCGGCCAAAAAGTTTGATGGTGCACAAAAAAATTAAGCCTCAAGCAACAACAACTTTAGGTTTTTATTAAACTATTATTAAACCTAATTAATTGTTAATATATAATTCCAATAAACAAACGTTTAAGTCGCTAACAACTGACTTGCGAAAACTACACGCACAGGACACATTCAAACACACTTTAAGTGACCACCACTTACAAACGATACCATACTGCAATGTTGGCAGCGTGTAGGTAGCTCGCCATATGCTGCATAAGCCTGTCACTTGTTCTGCTATCTCACTCATTCTTATGCTTATCTGCGGCATACCCCTCAGACTAGTCACGTGACTATATAATATTTTGCCAGAAGTAGTAAGAACATTTTAATAACATTTAAAAATAGGAATATCGTCATCATCTTCTTCAACGATTAAACCATGGATTTTTTTCCGGTCTCAAACAGGCAAAAATAGAGCTGGTCACTCCAGCGCTTCCTCGGACGTCCCACGCCGCTACGTCCCCTCGGCTTATAGTTCCATAGTTGTTTGGGGATGCGGAAGTCATCCCTTCTGCAAAGATATTCCCACCAATTCAGCCGATACTGGGCGATCCTGTCGACTATAATTATAATATTCATTTCCTGGTGTAAATCCGTGTTTCTTCTATGATCATGGAGAATACACCCTACCACGTGCCTGAGAAATCTCATTTCAGCCGATTGGATACGACTGGCCTGGCCTTTTGTTAAAGTTCAATTCTCAGACCCATAAAGAAATGTGGAAAGACCATCACCTTGTAGAAATTTAGGCGTGTTTCTTTATTTGCTGACTTAAGGGTTCGCCTAATGGCCCCGCACATAAGGTTGAACTTATGCAACTTACAACGTCGTTGCTTGTATTATAAGACACATCGTAGTCCAGGTGTTCAAATTATATAGGAATATCAATTACGTATATTTGCAATCGTATAAAAAATACTTTATACCTTAGAATTTCTGGAGGGAGTATTAATAGCTAACTCCTACAGGAAAAGTCCCTGCTTAGAGTAATGTTTAGAAGGATTGATTACTCACTTTGAGAAAAGAGTGTTACACCAATCATATATTAAGGAGTTGATCCCTATTACGCCCCGCGTTCTGGAGCGCCAAATATAAAGGTTTTCCTTTATATTACAAATAATGTGTAACTAACATTTTATTAGTTACGATTAATATGTATAATTAAATTTTGTTTACTGTCAAATTATTTATGTCCCGCGTGGTGGGACGCCAAATTGTAACTAAAATAGTGTTTATTGTTTTTTTAATTTAATTAATTGATTAATTAATGACTTTGTTTAATTAATTCTCACCTTGTAGTGGTGCCAAATTGACCAATTGTAGTGTGCGCGCCAATTGTGTCGGCGTCAAATATAATTATTAGAGTTTTTGATGTTACATACTAAATTTTATCTTTAGGTGTATCAAATGATTGACAACATACACAAGGCTTTGCAAGGTTAACTTAATTTATTATACTTAACAACATTGATGTCACTTCCTTAAATTATAACAATTAATAGCATTGACATGACTTACTTATTCCCCTGAAAAGAAATACTACATATATCTTGAATCCTTACTGACTACATCAATCTACCAATTATTATTTTGTTAACCCTTGCTAACTTTCTTATACTCTTCATATAGAGGCTTATTAGATCTTTAATCATCATTATTATACATTTTATTCTATTAGATTTTAATCATCCTTATTACACATTTTATTCTATTAGATTTTAATCATCATTATTACATATTTTATTCTATTAGATTTTAATCATCATTATTACACATTTTATTCTATTAGATTTTAATCATCATTATTACACATTTTATTCTATATTAACCAATGGATTCATAAAATTTGATATCGATTACCATCATCTGTCATAATTATCTTATGAATTTGCCTGACTAGCTACTTGTTATTACTTTCTCTAAATATTATTACGTATGGGTACTTTCAGATGAACAGACAGTGTTATACTTAATTAGTGCATGAATATAAAATTTACTTGGTGTACGTTAATCCATTCTATGGCGAAAAGTCCTCTGCGCTGTTATCCTGTTCCTTGTCTCTCCAGGTTCTGGGAATCCTTGCGGCTGGCATTATATCCTCGTAGCATGCACTGACGCACTTATCACTTCTCTTCTCGCACTCCGACACAAGTGTATGTAACTTTTAGTTTAGTTCTGGTGATTTGACCTTCGAATTTCGTACATGACATTTAATAATTCTAACTTTTATTGATATGTTCTACTCAAGTGTCATTACTACGTGATGTATGTTTTGTGATTTGATTCACACTGTTTTTCGTGGATTTACTTTATTAACCCGACATTTGTTTATATTTAATGATGTTTAAAATTGTTGTCTATCTCTTACTCATTTTACCGCACTTCTGTTCCGTTTAACGTCCTTGATAATAATATTACTCAAGGCGACCAACTTAGTCGATTTTAATTATATTTAGTCATGTCTTTTAACAAACTCTAAGTTCCATTACCGGCTCCCGATTCTCGACTGTTCGTACTCACACCGATTCTTCAACCGATACAAGACTTTTTCCGTTACAACATCCGCACTCCCGTCAGTTCCGATATCTAACTTATACGACTCCGGCTATTAGATATTATTTATAAGGCTCCCGATACACAACTCCGTCGTTCATACTCTCCGTATCAGAAAATAAAACTCCAGACTTAAGACATAAGACATAAGACCTCCGCTCGCGGTCAACACTCTAGTTTATACCCCAAAATCCCACTATTTTCTCTAATTCCCACTTAATTTCTCAACCTCTGCGCTTCTATTCGTTTTCGCTTGTTTTCTGGTGGAAACTCCGCCTTAACACTCTAGATTCTCATCTCCCCTCGTTTCTTATTCGTTCCTCCAGTTCGTTTCCTTGGTAACCACTTCTTGTAGAGACATTCTCCTCAACTCTCGACTCTGATAGGCGTTCTTATTCCCTACCCTTACAAGTTCATGGTTGACTCCACCCCATCGTTTGAGTCGGATGACCAATTTCACTGCTGTCTATCACCCTCGTATTTTGGCGTACTTGTCCTTTATAGATAAAGTGCTTTTAATTGTTGTGTGGTCCATTCATCTGCTCTTTTTGTTCACCATGTGTCCTGCTTCTTACCCGTGACCAATTGCTCGTATTGTCAACTAGTTTCTCCTAGTCGTTCCCACGACGAGTGTGGGGTCAATTCTGAGTATTCCAGACAGCTGCTATATCTTGCTCTCCAAGCCTTTCTTCGTCGCGTACCCTTCTGGTAAAGCTGGACGTCCCGTCGTTCGTTCATAGTGCAAGCGTATTGTCTACTCAAGTCAGGCTTTTCCTTTCTATTGTTGCGATGTAACACTGCATTTGGTGTGCAGCTCGACACATGTGGCTAATTGTCTTTGGGATAGCGTCGCTATGTCGCCTTGTCAACGATTTATTGTTTCTTCTTAGCGATATATTTCGCCTTTGTCTATCTTGGGCCGTTGCGCGTCACCCGCAATTCGCTTCGCCGTACAACTGCTGCGACTTTAGGCATTGTTCGCCTACACCCTTGCCTTCCCTTGTCTTGAACAACATGTTACCGAGCCATCGTATATCTGTCAGCAACCCTCGTTACACCGTCCACTTACAAAAAAAATTTTATCTAGACCTTTCATCGTTATACATGGAACCGATGACTTTAAATCGTGTTGGTAAGAAATTTCCCCTAAAGAGGTTGTAAGATGTGGGAGGCAAGGAGAAACCCAACATTAATGGATTCCCTTGTGGTATCATGACCAGGGAAAACCGGTCTCTACTATAGTCTGGTAAGATAGAGCTTACGGGAAAATTGGGCAGCAGATTAAGCCAGAAGTTGGCTGCCACACCATCGGCTTACTCAGTGAATGCTAGTAACGTAGGCTAGGGTAAAATTAGTTACTAAACTCCCTCTAGTAAGAAATGAGACAGGCTCTAATCTATCTGCTTAGGATGAAAACAAATCCTTATTGGTTTAATCTTTGTAGTCGATGATGATGTTGAAAGAAAAATAGCGTGTAAATTTAAGGAAGAATCGCGACCGAAAGAGAAATAGAGGTCAGTGGGGAAAGACAATAAACAATTGTATTTGAAAACTGAAAACACGTTTGGATATTTTACGAAGACGAAGGTAATTCATCATTTGCTTCGAATCCGCTGAGAATAACAAAAAAAAAAAAAAAAAAAAATTGATTATTTTTACTAAAGCCCGAAGCGGACGAAATCCGTTGGATCCTGGAAGTTAAGTAAAACATGACAAAAGTAAAATTCCGGCAAAAAGAAATGTAAAGTAAACACATTGTTTGGAAAACACTTCAGGAGTTAATTTGTTTTAAAAAAGAAGAATAAAACAATCGAAGGCTGTCCAGGAAAGAAAGGAAAAAGTGTGCAGTGAAACTAGGAAGAAATATTGGAAGGACAAACAGGTAAGATCATGAGGTGGCCAACATTCAATAAATAAATGTTGGAATGTGTGAGCCCCACACTGGCAGGGGTGAGTGGTGGAGGGATTGAGGGTGCGTAGGCGTGCCCGGTTGCGTGTTTGCTTAGGTTGAGGTGTTTCCGCATCAAATTTAATTATTTTCCTCAGTTCCGAGAAGTAATTACTTAACGAAATACCGGTAATTAAGCTGTAGTATAACAGTTTGCAGGGAGTTGAATAACTCTTTCTCACGTTTTCCTGTGTCTGTAGCAAAGTTAACAACACAAGGGGCATGCGTGTGTCGTGTCAGAGAAAGAGAGAGAGATCAACGAACTACTCACCCTACAAGGGACAAATTATTGCCCGCCCGGCCTACACACACACACACACACACACACACACACACACACACACACACACACACACACACACACACACATCTGCTTGCCTTTGCTAGAGCTATATTTCGACGTTAGTTAATTTCCCGTTCACAAACGTTTGACGATGATACTGTCATCCCTTCTCCGCCGCCAGATATACAAAACTTCTTCAGCGATGTCTGAATCATGGAGTATTTGCCTTGCCTTTGCTAAGCCTGAGGACTTGTTGATTGTCAACGTTAAATACGGTTTTGTCATTTTCCCTCTCCTGCTTAGGCTCACGCACCTACGCGCACGCGCGTGCGCCTCCCCCCCACACACACACCATTCACATGTCTGTCCGTGTGTACGCGGACTATATTATGTGTGTGTGTGTGTGTGTGTGTACATATTGTTACGTAATGCGGAAAAAATGTTACACCATTACAGAACATTCTACGTGTTTCTCGGCTCTTCCAGCTGTAATGTGTGTGTGCGTACGTATTGCTGCTACTGAGATGAAGGATAATTACGTGACACTTGTCACGCTTCCAAGACCGATCCAGATTTCACCAGTCCGCGCGTGCTGTGTGCGAGGCCGCACCAAATTACGTTCTGGTGTTTTCTAGTAGCATTCTTGACGCGTAGTACGAAATATTCTGGTATTTCAGCGGGGTATAAATATAGGCAGTCAGCGGCGCTTAGTTCAGTTATTGTCGGGCGATTACACAGTGCGTTTGAGTTGCGATTTATTTCAGTGCGGTTCAAAGCATTGTGGCAAAGTGTTATATGTTTTATAATTGTGGGGGACAATTGTAATACAATTGTATTTTATATTAGGTGACATTTTTATTTGATTTGATGTAAGAGACTATCTTGTTGATTACAAACTGTTTAATTGTGATAATTGGAGCTGGTGATTGGTGACTTAGTTGGTGTCTTTTGTTTTGTTTTTTCGGACCATGGTCGGTTTGCGACCAAATTGTATAAAACCCAGTCAGTTGCGACCTAGGTGGAAATTTGAACCCGATCACTTGCGATCAAATGAATTTTCATGTTATTATAAATAATACAGAAATTACAACTATAATTCTATTATTTCATAGCCTAACCTAACCTATACTAACCTAACCTAATATAACCTAACCTAACCCGACCTAACCTAAACTAAACTAACCTAACGTAACAAAAATATTGGAAGAAGGGGGTTACTCGTACAAATGAAAATTTACAAAATTGAAGTTTCATCGAAGGTCAGAATAACAACGTTTTCAAATGACAGATTTGGTCAGTATATGAAAGTGTGGGGCGCAATTGACCGCGTAAAAACAGATAAAAACGTTGTATCGTCGCAACTGACCGAGACCGGTTTTTTCCACTGTACCATACAACGATCACTAGACCGTCGTAACAATATATATATATATATATATATATGTATGTATACCGGTATATATATTGCGACGATACAAATAAACACTTTCGCATAGGATAATTATGTGTGTATAAATTATGCACAAGTCTATATTGGAGGTGTAGAAAAGTTATTTATTTATCACACAAGTAAATAATTGTTTATATGATATATTTAATTTAAACAAAATGTCATGTATAGTATTCTATTTGTTATCAAAGACCACAGGGGTCCCGAACCAAGTTTAAATCGAAAGTCAAAGCACCTCGGATTTTTTTATTTTGTTTCATTTCTGGATGTATTTTATGTAACTTAAGACTATTTTTTAAAAAATCCCCCGAGCCGTTTTTTTAGACGTTTATTTTGACAGTTAAAAATATGTTTTTCACATATATATGAAGAAACAGATATATCTGCCTGTCTTAGCCTGCATCATTGTAAATGTCAAAGATAATATAAAAAATAATGTTATAGAAACTGTAGTGTTCTGTAATAATTTAAAGGGATTAATTGAATATGTAAAAGGAAATAGGCAACTTGAGCAAATCCATTTGAAGTTTGGGATAGATGGTGGTGGAGGTTTCTTCAAAGTCTGTCTTTCGGCTCATCGAATTGTGAAAGTGACATTCCCCTTCGCCAGTCTTATAATCAAGCTGTTGCAGCTAAAAAGTTTAAGATTTCTGGAGTCAAAAAGTTATTTTACTGGGGTTGGCGCCATGTACGCAAGAAAATTATGATAATATTTTAATGCTATGGTCACTTTTAGGTATCAACGAATTTAAAGGAACTGTTGCCACAGACTTGAAACTTGCAAATATGGTAACATGTATTATGTCACACGCAAGCAGTTTTCCTTGTACATGGGGTACTGCATTAAAAGACAAATTAAATGCTTGTGGTGCATATAGAACAGTTGGGGATTATGATGTCCGGGAAAAAGCAGGAAGCAATAAAGGAAATGATAAAAACTATAAGAACTGCATATATCCTCCGATTATTTCAGGTAAAGAAAACATTGAAATAATAGATATAATACCGCCACCGGAACTACACTTAATGATTGGTGTAGTTAATATTGTATTTAAACACATGTTAATCGAATTCGATGAAGACAGTTTGACCTGGACCAAGACATGCTGTGTTACACAAGAGATAACTCACGGAACTCCTGCTTTTGCAGTCACTTGTTGGATAAAGTGTACGTGCTGCGGGCAAACTGCAGTATTGGTTGTTTGAAATATGTCAGGTGGTTAAAGGATTTTCAAGATGTTGTCAATTCTTGTTTTGCTACAGTTCTCAATCCAAAGTTTGAAGATTACATAATTCAATTCCGTAAGAGTTACGTCGATTTGAAAATTAATATTACTCCGGTAGTTCATGCAGTGTTTTTTCATGATCCCTATTTCTGTTCAAAATGCACAGAGAACTTGGTTTTTTTAGTGAACAGGCTTTCTAGTGAACAATCTGTGCTTTCTGATTTTCAAAAAACATGGGCTAAATACTAAGTTAGAAGTATCAACCCAGAGTGTGCGGTTAAGTTGCTGAAAGCCGTGAGCGAGTACAATAGTTGTCATATTTAATGTTTTCTACACATTAATATTTGTACAATTTAATTTATTATAGCTAAAAACATTATGTACACTGTACTTGTAATGTAAATTTACATGCCTAATAATTGTATATAGACCAACTTTGTTCTGAAAATATTATTATTTATTTCAGTCAATAATGAAACTCATACAGTCCAAAAAAAAATAAAATAAAATTTGTCATACATATTGTAGCATGACAGATAAATCCACTTAAATCAATTACCAGATGATCATTAGTAAAACTCAAGTATATGGCATATCCAGAAAAATCCAAATGAAAACTAAATAAAAAGCACAATAAATTACCATTATAGCCAGAAAAAGTAAACATAAAGAAAAAATCTGCAACTAATATAATTGTACAACAAATTAAAAACCTAGAAAACTAAAATTAAAACAACAATAATACCCAGGTAGGGTAGGAGAAGGCAAGGAAGATACCCAGACCAAGTAAACCGACAAAGTAACCAGACCAGTATAAACAAAAGTGTATAATAACGAAATGGTACTGAAGAAACAAGAATGAAGAAAGAAGATATCTAAAATAAACAAATATACTTAATGAACAGAGACAAGTGAAGATCACATAGAATAAAGGAAGTGGAACACGACCAATACCCAATAGAAACCCCATAGGGAGAAACCAAAAACCCCCAAAAATAAATAAATGTCACAATGGAAAGTATAACACCCCAACAAACCATAAACTCATGTAAAACAAATAAAAACAAAAAGTGTTTAAAGTGCTAAGTAGAAGTGCACCCAAAAAAGTTATTGTATAGTTTATATAGAAAAATCTTAACAGTTCCCCCATGGTTAAACAATTTGATATTATAGAACTATGAAAAGACTAGTGATAATATCAAGAAATAACCAGGGACAAGTGCAAGTTATTAGATTATAATAAATAAACTTTGAGAAGGTACATGAATTACTGTACAATTAAATAACTTTAAGTGTTTTTAAATAGTATCATGAATGATATTTAATCAAGTAATATGGTGAAGGAGCAATGACTACTCTTTCCAATAAAATGCCACTGTTTGTATGAAAACATTCAATAGAATAAATAATAAATATATAGCTTGGGTTTAGTACATAAGGTGACGGGGAATACATCCCTAAAATTAAGAAAAAACAGATAAGACTGTAACTAAATAGTTTTAAGGGAGTGTTAAACATATAATGGAACAAAATGTTAGGTTCCAGTTTCCATATATTAACTCTATAAAGAAGATTTAGAAGTAGAGATTAATACTTGTATTTATCAAATGTTATTTTGTTTAGTAGTTTGAATTAGGAATGCAATATCTGAATGTAGATACCATTCCTAGATAGTTAAATGTTTTTTATAAGTTACTGTAAGTAATCAGTACAAATAAGGTATGATTCTAGATACCAGATTTAATATTAAATAATTGTTATGTTTTAATTGTTTAAAATCAATACTCAATGTTATAGTAGTAAACGAACAAATTACTAATGAATATTATATTAGAATAGAAGGTCAGAAAAGGGTATAAACTAACTGTATTATTAAAAACTTTGCAAGTAACAACAGATAAAGTCTAGGCCAGATAGTAAATTCAGACTACATTATAATTGACAAATCTAGTCCTATAAACCAATTAAACTGATGAAATTTATGTAAGATAAACCTACCATATAGTAATACAATGTAACTTATACTTTATAAAGATATTGTCAGAAGATAAGTAAAATTATAAATAAAAATGGAATGTAGTAACTAACATTACAGAGGAGGAGTCATAGATAAATGAATTATATTTAAAAACAATGACTAATGAACTAAATTGCAAGAAATTAAGTTAAGATAAACGATTATATCAATCTTAGATTCAGTATAATAATAATAATTATATCAGAAAAAATGGCTATTATCTGGGCAAGGACAGGAAACACATAGTTGAACCTATTATTCCAACATGAAGGAAATATAACTTTTTTAAACGAAAACTTTGTAAAAATATATTAATTAGTATAAAAATAAGCAAAATAGATTAAAGAAACCGAATATGTATTTAGTATTTCATACAGTTAATAACGAAAATATTTTCCGTGTATAATGTATTCAAATAAAATGTATCGGAAGCTAAGTTAATTTGAAACAATGTATAATATATATTAAATTGGCTAAGATTTTCAGGAGACGAAGGAAATGAGAAGAGTTAATTATTATCCGTTGAAGCGAACACTTAAACGAGGTTTTGCTCCGTATAACCTATATGAATGGCGTGCTATAATTAAACCGAGTTCAGTAAAAATTTTTATAAATTTTTTAATTTGCATTAATAACTTGAGAAGCAGTGAAAACAAACAATAAACAGTGCAGTACAGATAAACAGAACCACACACGCCTAAATAATTGAAATAACACCACTACAAATAAATTTGACGGACGAACAAAAAAGGTTAAATAGGACACATGTGACCAAAGTGAGATAGACATAATAACACACATTTACACCAAGTGAACTAATAAACAATACACCAGGAACACTCATTTAACTCCAGAACCAATATCCACAATTGCTGAGACGACTAAACGGTGAAAGGACATCTTTATTGGAAGAAATATTCGTCGAGGTGATAGACGTTTAACTGCGCATGCTCCTGTCGGCCATTTTGATTTTTCATCACTCTCATTGAGGTGGAGCAAACGAATTTCTAGACTGCATTGGTTCGAAATATATACTATATAAACTTCCTATATTAAATAATAACGTTGTAATTGTTAGTTTTAAGACATTTCTAATTGTAAGTGTTATACTTCCTTGGCCCTACCCTTCTCTGGCTATTCTAACATAACCGTTAAAAGAACAGATTTTATATATATACAGTTAATGTAAAGTTTTTGTCGACATGCCCTGAGTACGAGTCGATACTGTTGTCAAATATCGATTATTATCGACATTTTTTAATAAATTTGTTAATAAACATTCTACTTATGCAATTTGGTTGAATTTTTCTTTAAATATACTTAAAGAATAAGTTAATCAAGGACACAGACTAACCGAAAGGCGGTATATACGAAAATAAAGAGCACATCGAAGAAGAAGAAGAGCCGTTTATCGACTAGTACTGGAGTTAACCAGCTTAACTTAAAAGTGATTCACAGAAAGTGACACCACTACACTATCAACCATAATACCATTAAAATTTAACACCAAACAATAACCATAATTATTTTTTAAATACAAGTAATAAGAAACACGACACAAATATTTTTCAGAACAACAAAATTTTTAAATCTTGAAATAAAATTTTTTTATTTCATTCTTCAAATTATAACATTATTATTTTGTAACCAACAGATACGTTACAATATATATTTTTTTTGTTATTGAACATTACACACAATAACTTTTGATTGTGAGTGAAACTAGTTTCATGATTTTTAGTGCCTGTTGCGAGAAATATTATACAAATACAGTATATTAATTTTTTCAAAACTACGTGAAAAACGTATTTTTAACTGTTAAAATTAAAGTTTTTAAAAAACGGCTTGGGGGAATTTTTAAAAAATAGTCTGAAGTTACAGTAAATATATTCACAAATCAAAAAAAAAGAAAAAATCGGAGGTGCTTGGACCTTCGATTTAAACTTGGTTCAGGACCCCTGTGAGAGTTTATATAGTTCAGCTTTGGTAAGTTTTACTTGAAATGTAGAATTCCTTTACACTCAGCGTGACGTCACTCGCTACGTCGCTGTTACGCTCCTCTCTGCAAAGATCGCGGGCCGCCTCTCTCACTCTCTCTCTCTCCGCTGAGGTTCGCCGAACAACTGATAATACTGATGCAGATTTTACACACGGATTTGTCACCTTCCCAATCGATTGTTTACTCGCTCGCAATTGGTTATTATTAATTATTTGTCACCGGACAAAAGGCTTGCCGCATGACAAATGGCGCTAATCGTACACTCTAGTTATTTTGGTGGCCCTAAAAAGGACCTTGTGGCGAGAAAGTTAATGTTGGTCGTGCCGCGCTAAGATATTCGGCGGCTGCGCCCGCTGTTCGTGGCGTACTGCAGTCCTCTTATTTCGGCACCGGTTGTAGAGTCGGCTGCCTGTCCAGCGAAATCCATCGCTGGTGCGGAACTGGAGGGCGTAGACGCAAGAACGCCGGTTCTATTCTTTCGGCCGTTCCTTCCGGCTGACTCCGCGCCGATGTCGTCCGAGAGAGGAGAGGAGATGAAGTGCGTCCGATGGCGTGGCGACGAAGAGTGCTCAAAATTTTCTGCCGGACCGGGTTTTATTAACTAACCGGGATCGCTGATTGACTCGCTCCGAATGATGATGCCGGATTGGCTCGCTGTGTCCACCGCTGGTACCAGAGAGCAGATGTTCGCATACCGCTGCCGTCACAACTCCACCGGGTCTTGAATGCTCTCCGGTAGCCAGCCTACTGCTCTTCTCCAGATGTTGAGGAGGTGTCTGCTGGGCGTCATGTTGTTTTGTGTGCCGGCTGGTAGCTCTCTGGCGTGGCTGGATCTTGCACCCGCAAGATGATCGTCGCCCCACGTTGGGCGCCACTTGTCACCGGACAAAAGGCTTGCTGCATGACAAATGGCGCTAATCATACACTCTAGTTATTTTGGTGGCCCTAAAAAGGACCTTGTGGCGAGAAAGTTGATGTTGGTCGTGCCGCGCTAAGATGTTCGGGGGCTGCGCCCGCTGTTCTTGGCGTACTGCAGTCCTCTTCTTTCGGCACCGGTTGTAGAGTCGGCTGCCGGCCCAGCGAAATCCATCGCTGGCGCGGAACTGGAGGGCGTAGACGCAAGAACGCCGGTTCTATTCTTCGGCCGTTCCTTCCGGCTGACTCTGCGCCGATGTCGTCCGAGAGAGGAGAGGAGATTAAGTGCGTCCGATGGCGTGGCGATGAAGTGCTCAAAATTTTCTGCCGGCCCGGGTTTTATTAACTAACCGGGATCGCTGATTGGCTCGCTCCGATTGCTGATGCCTGATTGGCTCGCTGTGTCCACCGTTGGTACCGGAGAGCAGATGTTCGCATACCGCTGCCGTCACATATTGTTACTCAAGTGGATAATGCGTGATAATTTTAAAAGCGGTGTATAATGCTTACACCTTCCGGCTATTCTTGAAGTGTTCCGCCTTAATAAGAATTTATCACGGTAGATAAATCTTCCTAAGCGGAAAATCTTCCACTAACACGTAATAGCACTTAATATATTATAATTGGTAGTTCACCCACTTGGTTCTAATCGAAAAACTCGAAAAGAGTCCCAAGACTTAGATATGCTCTAGATTAAACCACTTCGAACAAGAAAAATTCTTGACGACGAGCACACGTTCACTAAGCAACGGCTTCCTATGAACTACTCGAAGTACACCTGACAATCGACGGATCTGACTGAAATTAGGGGCTTCTGCTTGGTCAATCAACTGTCTACGTGGTACATTGAACAAAAGATAGACGCGTTGCAAGCGAATCTTTGCATAAATCTGCGAATGCCTGTCTCGATTTTATCTACAAATTTTATTACTCTTCAATTGATAAGCGTGAAAAGTTGAGTTTTCAGTTACTAAAAAACCACATTAAAAAATAGCTGAGAACAACAAAGTATATAGAAAATATAACTATTTTCATAAATAATTCACTGTCCAAGTCTCATGCCGATCGGTTAACCAACGCGGAAGGTATAACAACGAAGGTTCACCACACGCGAACGCGCGCACATATTCACAAACAAAGTACATGACATTATAGAGCAAACATTTACAAAGAATTTGGTATAACACAAGTCTTTATCCATCACTAAATACAAAACTTATAGCTAATTGACCAAAATTGCATAAATCAATCTAAAACATGCTAATGTCCCGTCATCCATGCCTCTGATAACTTATACTTATTCATAGATCATCATCCTGTGTTTTGTTGCTATATATATATATATATTTAGATATATATATAAACGGGTTGCCCCGATAGTTGCCAAACTTGAAGTAGAAGAAGAAAAACCAAAAGTTTGAGATACGTCTTTTTTGGTTTAGGAGGGCTGTATAGCTGTAAGATGCGGGAGTTAAACAACATGAATAAAATTACAATACCTGTTTTAAAATTAAATTGTATATTGTTTAATGTTCCTTTCAAGAAAGGTAAAGAAATACAGGTCGTGTACCTTTATCCGTTCCTGCAGTCATTTTCGATTAAGCGATTGTTTGGCTTTGTCTTTAGTGAATATCGCACATAATTTTATGTCAGTGAAAGAATTATACAAATTTTAATTTCGTATGTTGCAAAATAGTTGGCTGGCGATTAGAGTTGGTGTTCTTAGTCCTTTTTTTTAATGAAAAATGATTTTAGCAGTAGTATATATCACAGTTGCGTACCTGTGACGCCAAAAGTTGATGTTGTTCGGTTAACATGATAACTGAAATTACACATGTAAAGACATACGTGTGTAATGTAAAACTCGTTTTTATGGCGGAAACTACAATAAAACCCAACTCGAAAGTAAGGCTATCCAAGGGGCTACCCTTCCCTTACTATACATGTCGCTTTTTTGTGGCAGAACTCGTTTTTTCGGTAATATTCGTTGTCTAACAAGTACTCGTTTTGTGGCTAACAAAAAAGAAACGTCCATTATGTACAATATGTAGAGCGTATGTTGTCATTCCTTAATACATTATTTTTGTGTGTTTTCCATTAACCATAAATATTTGTATTTTTCAGTTTATATTTTCTGTTGTAGTTTTGTTAATTTCTCAACTCAAAGTCATAGGTTCTTTATGTTAAGTGTTACCGTGTTATAAGCATTGTGTATACAAATTAAACGTTGTTTCCCTCAACCATGGCTTTTATTTATTTCAGCAGTAAACTAAAACCAGAAACCACTTTTACCTATCTTCACAAATGAAAACAACACGTATTTTCGATTTGTATCAAGAAATAGATTTACAATTAGTACACTTCTTATTTTCCGCATCATAATAGCCTATATCGATATAATCGCATATTAAAAAAATCGAAAATGAACTGCAGGAACGGATAAAGGTACAGTTCCGACATACGGGTTTAAACAGAATGAAGGATATAAGCAAACTGGCCTCGTAAAACCAAGCCTTGTGATTTGTTTTGTAAAACAAGTAATTTTCTACATTTGATTATTCAGCCAGAAATCCATTTCAAAAGTCGCAGCGGTATCTACTTCGATTCCCATGGGATGTGCGAACCACAATGATTTGTTGTGCTGTATGGTTTGTCCCACATCCATCGACCTGATTACTATTTTCCATTTCGTGTGTCTGATCTCTCCCCAGTTAAGAGTTTTTTGTTTTGTTTCTGCCAATAGCACTGAGCCATGTGTCGGTCTCCTAACTCCCCTGCCAGACTCGTTTCATTCTCTTGCGCTTGTTTGTGCGTATTTGCTTAATTGAGTTTTACTTGTCCGCATCCTCTGCAAGGGTGCAGGATTTTTACTTGTTAGACAAGGCCACATCATATCACCTACTCCTTTTTAACATTTATATTGATGCCGTAATAAGGAAATTGAAATACCTAGTGAACCTTGGGTTTAAGATATCATAAGATAGATATTTAAACGTGCTGTTGTTTGTTAACAACTTGTTTGTACTTCAAAATACAGAATCGGCTTTACAAAAATCTTTTTTTAAGCTTAATCATATTTGCAAACAATACAATACTGAAACGAATGGAACCGCCTCGAACACCCGACAGCGTCCTCTACCCGTCCCGGGCAGGTGTAGCCTCAGTCAAGGCTGCACGCAATTACGGTCCAGTGTGTTTAAGAATATTTGAGATAAACATTAAGCTGGCGCGGAGTTAAGGATGGAAAGTTTTTCTAGAATACGTGCGCTATCTATAATACCTACCTACGGGTTTCCACTGTAGTGATCAGCGAGACCGTCGCAACAATAAAACAACCTCCACTATCAAGACAAAGGTAATAGCGTCCGAGCCAAGCAACCAATAAGAACAAACTTAATGATTAATGAACATATTCTACAACAGGTGAGTCATTTAATTATTTGGGAAATGATATTGGTTATGATTAGAACCATTACATTGATGTTAAGTTAGATAAGTTCCAAACGATTTGTGAGACAATCAACCGCATTTGTAGAAATATTTTACTCTAAGATACAAAATCAAAGGTTTACAAAGTTATGGTGATTCCTGTACTGTCCTGCAAGTGTGCATTATGGACAATAACCAAGAAACAAGACAGTAAAAATACAGGCCTCGGAAATGGCGTTCTTAAGAGGAGTTAAAACATGTTTGAACTTGACCGTATAAATAATGAGGCCATGAAAGAAGATTTACGTTGATTGAAAAACTTAAATGTTTATAAACAACGGTAAAAACCACTTGGAAAGAATGTCAGATTCCAGACGGGCCAAACAAGTATGGAAATACAAACCTGTTGGCCACAGGCGTGAGTGGGTGGTCCCAGGAAGATGTGGCTGGAGGATCTTTAAAGATACCTTGACTGTGTCGTGTTGTGAAGATGATCATGATTTGCTCGCCTCTTGCCACCGAGTAATTTATTTTGGCTGCTTAATTTTTACGTTAATGTAATTACCGTCCTTTCGTAGACGGAATGAGTAGCAGATCTATAAAATAATTGTGATTTAATCTGAAACGATATCTACTTGTCTGGTCAGCAATTTGTGTTGGGGGGAACATATCAGATTCTAAGGATTAGAAGTTTGCTAAAATTATTTCCTCTTTAAGAAGGAAAACAACAACAACTTAAGGCAATATAATACTGTTACGCAGGTCTCACGGATCGTCGTATCGTACGGTGGAAACAAAATAACAGACACCAATGGAGTCGCTAATTACCAGCTTCAATTAGTCACAAATAACAATTTGTAATTAAAAAAGTACTTTCATAAAATAATTCTATTTAAATTTATCCACACGCAATAATGGCAACTATTGAAGTACCGCACTAATTATAACACAATAATTACTTTCCAGTAATTCGCAACAACCATTTGATCCAGACTCTACAATTTCACTATGTGTAACTGACTTTTGAGCCGGTCGCTATTGCTTATATATAGGCTGTAGATGATTCAAAATAATTGTCCATTGTTTTGCCGGTATTCCAACATAATTTTCGTAGTTACAAGTGCTAGAACAGTCCGGAGTGCTACACGACTGTACGGGTTTTACAGAGACACGGCTGCACCTGCTCGGCTAGCCGAGAATCACACACACGTGACACGTCGACAGCGTTCCGCAGTTGACGATAGTTTCACGTATTTGTAAAAGTCGTGAACGTTAGTTTATAAGAAACGATTAGCGAAAACTAGTTTATAAAATAATTAATGCACCTTTCTTGTTTTTAGGTGGGTATGCAGATGACACGTTGTCATGTTTGCTACATTTAAAAGCGCAGTGTTAACTGCACACTCATAACTGCACATTCGAGAAGGTAATATCAAGGTAATGATGACTTATTTTCTGTTACATATGAAGTATAGAACTATAGCCTATTGTTTATATTAGAATGACACGTCAACAGGTTAGGAGTGCAGGTTTTATTCAAGTTGTATTTGATCATCGCCATCGTCACCACTCAAAGGACTAGGCCTTAGACCTATTCCGAAACCCATCTCCTCCTCGGTCTACCGACATCTCTCTTCCCATTAGGGTGATAATCCAAGGCAGCCACAGGTACACGGATGACAGGCATGAGATTCAGTGTTCACACCATCTTCTGTGGTCTTCAATCTTCTGGTGCAATGACACAATGTTTAAATCGTCTCTAATATCGTCGTTCCTTCTCCGATCCAAGAAAGAACACCTTGCGTCCCTCTTAGAAATTTCAATTCGGTTGCCTGAATCCTCTGCACGTCCCTTTTACCAAGAGTCCATGTCACACTAGCATACAGGAATGTGGGGATAGCTACAGTTCTATAAAATTTCAATCGGGGATCCTTCCGTGTTTTATTTGTTATATTTAATACATGTAATAACATGTAGCTTATTTAAACGAGCGTAACGTAAGCCGGGCTGTAGCCGTGGTCTCATGGAAATAGAAACCGACGTTTCGGTCTCACAATCGGAGGCCATCTTCAGTGGTAAAACATTGTGTCAGGTGTTCACCAAATAACCCTAGTACTGAGGCAAAGTTTTGGTTCTTGTCCTCCACTCGTTATTGTTACGTACATTCTTACGTTATTTGTTGACATTTGTGTAACCAATTTTGCTCAGCAGTCGATGCATTAACCGACACGAAACCAACGGTAGGTTAAAGAATAACGAAAAATAACTGAATTAATGAAAAGTTGTGGAGGCAGCGGGATAATACCCAAAAAGAGGGAAGACGAGGAGGAGGAGGAGGAGGAGGAGGAGAAAAAGAAGAAGAAGAAGAGGAAGTGAAGGAAGAATGTGAAAATGGTAAACAAAGAATAAGAAGAAAACAAAAACTAAGCAGGAAAATACGAAGGATGAGACGAAGAAGGAGAATGAAAATGAGAAATATAATAACAGAATGAGAATGAAGGGAAGGAGAGTAGGAGAGGAGGAGAAGACAATAATGAGGAAGAAAGAAGCTGGAAGAAAGAAGGTGGAAGAAAAACGCAAAAGAAGAAGAAGAAGAAGAAGATGATGATGAAGAAGAAGTGGAAGAAGAATGTGAAATGGTAAACAAAGAATAAGAAGAAAACAAAAACTAAGCAGGAAAATACGAAGAAGGAGACGAAGGAGAATGAAAATGAGAAATATAATAAGAGGATGGGAATGAAGGGATGGAGAGTAGGAGAGGAATAGAAGATGATAATGAGAAAGAAAGAAGGTGGAAGAAAAACGTAGAAGAAGAATAAATGGAAGAAGAATGTCAAAATGGTAATTAAAGAATAAGAAGTAAACAAAAACTAAGCAGGAAAATGCGAAGGAGGAGACGAATAAGGAGAAATAAAATGAGTAATATAATAAGAGAATGAGAATGAAGGGAAGGAGGAGTAGGAGAGGAGGAGAAGACGACGATGAAGAAGAAAGAAGATGGAAGAAGAAGAAGAAGAAGAAGAAGAAGAAGAAGAAGAAGAAGAAGAAGAAGAAGAAGAAGAAAACAGTAGGTCTGAGAAATGAGGACGCCATTAGATCGAATGTAAACGCTATTTGTACATTTTGTACAGGCCTAATTTTTCAAATACAATGGAGACGCAAGATGTCACAGTTGTACATATTTCAGTTTACTACCGCCGCGATGCCAACGTCCCGACAGGGTTGTTCGTCAGAAGCGAAGAACTCTCGCTTCGAAACGTAATTTCAGTGAAACGCAATTTCAAAAGACGTTTTCAACCTACGCAAATTATGTCGTCATTAAAATCGCTGTGCCCTGCGACAAAATGGAAAGGGGGAAGGTGGGGAGTAAATAGATAACTAAACAACAAAGTGCGTAAATAAAACTGCCCTCGTAAAACCAACCCCTCGTCGCCGTTGTGTTTCGTTTGGCATTCAGTTTGAAAGTGGTGAAAAATGAACCCTTTTTATTGTCGTTAATTTCGATTGCCTTCTCGATTAAAATCGTTACACATAAATTTATGTTAAGTTGTTTGATGTGTGTGTGTGTGTGTGTGTTTACGCACACGCGTGTTACCCTCGCACTCTCTTTCACACATATAGTGATAATATGCATGAAATATAATAACTAGAGGGGCGGCTCAGTAGACCAGTGGGTGAGGCACCTGGCTACTAATCTAGAGATCCCGGGTTCGATTCCCGGTGCGTTTTTCAGCCCCTAGGTTGACTCAGCCTGTTGAAAAATGAGTACCTGTGATAACATCCTGGGGATAATAATGGGCGGCTGAAGCGTAGTGCTGACCACACTGTCTTCCTTGTATGCCGGTACGGCTCGCATATGGCAGCCTACCCTGCCTTACTCCTAAGCTGCTTCGGTGGTACACATGGGAGCCATTATACTATTATTATATAATAACTAGGGGACTATATTAATAATATAATATAAGAATATGTTTCTTCTCCTTGCTTCTTCTTCTTCTTCACATTCTCAATCTTCTTCTTCCTCTTCTTGTTCTTGTTCTTGTTTTTCTTCTTCTTCACAAGGATTCATTATATAAACCTCTTCCGGCACCCATCTTATTCTCGGACGACCCACATCTCTTCTAACAATGACTTTATATTTCAGTACCGATTTTTCGAAATCAATCTTCTGTCATCTTACGCAAATGGTCGCACCATTGTTTTCTACTAGTTAAAGGTTATATGCTACGTATAAATAGCATTTGTATCTTTTACTTCCAGTCCTTCTCTTATTCTCTCATTATTCTTCTATCTTTCAGTGTATAGTTTTAAGTATTTCGATCAAACTTTTTTCACTACTTTGAATCTTGCCGCATTATTTTTTCCTCACGAATCGTACCTCAGTAGCAGTTTGCAATGTGGAGTATCCTCATATTGCAATACCTCATAACCCTCATGGCAATGTGGGTATTGCAAGTATCTTATAAAAATTAATTCTTACTCTGTTTCTTGTTTCAGTTCTCAAATTTCTATGAATCGTTTCACAAATATTCTCAAATTTATTTACCTTGTCTTTTATATCAGATTCGAACTCATAATATGTTTGTAATAGATATTATTATTCTTCGTTTACATATAAAGTTTCACACACATGCGCGCGCGCGCGAATTTTTTTCATAGTAGTTCACAAACGACTTAATTTTCTCAGGTGCTCCTTGCTTGAGTCCCTAAAATACCTTTCCATTATTTTGTCTCGAGCGAACATATAAATAGCCATCAAGAACACATTCTTGTACCAATTATTTGTGCCATTTTTACACTTAATTTTGAAACAAGAAACATAAATTTACAACGAATTCACAACAAAGAAATCCCAAACATTTATTTTACAAAAATATTTTATGTATCTTGAAAATAATGGTTATTATGGTAACGAATATATTATTTCACAAACTACTAAGCGAGTAAAAGGTATTTTGTTTCCTGTTTAATTAAATAGTATTTTCGGAAGACAGGGTGTTCGGAAAAATGGATTTGGGAAAAAAGTATTCGGACAAAATGATTTCGGGTATTTCGTCCTTCGGAAAAATCTCTATTCGAGAAAATTGATTCGGGAAAATAATCGGGGATCTTTTTTTTAAAGTCTTACTATTGCAGCCGTTGCACGAATTTCGCTGCCACACTTTTTACTCCAAGATATTCCGTCAACATCTCCGAAACACTAGTTTTCTGGGTCTCCAAAACTTCTAATCTTTGTACTGGTAGCCTTCGACTTTCGTTATTTCTAGGTTATCATCGAGTCGAGAGGATAATAATTTATAACATATTAGTTTTAAATAAGTATTATCCTAATATGCTAAGTAAAATACACATAAATATACAATAACACTCTAAAGAATCAGGAAATAACTTTGACATACTCGTAAACATAAACGTTTCCTTCTTCTTCTTCTTCTTCTTCTTCTCCATTTCAAGGCTTAGATTATATAAACTTGTTCCGGCACCATCTCATCCATTGACGACCCACGTCTCTTCTACCAGTGGCTTTATAGTTCAGTGCCGCTTTCGGCAATCGATCCTCTGCCATTCTTTGCAGATGATCCCACCATTCTCTTCAGTAAATTGAAATAATTTCATTTATGTTCTTTACTTCGAGTTCTGCTTTGATATAATCATTCATTATTTTATCTCACAATGTATAATTTAAAGAGTTTCGAAGAAACTGCATTTCTGCACTCTGAATCTTGCCGCTTTCCTTTCTTGTCATGACCGACGCCTCACTTGTATAAATCAACGTGGGTATTGTAATTGTCTTTCAAAATTTAATCCTTGTGCTGTGTTTTGTTTTATTTCTAAGATTTCTATGAATCGTACACATATATCCCTAAATTTATTTATCTTCTCTCTTATATGATATTCAGATTCATAGCTTACTGCACAGTCGAGATATTTGAAACGGCTCACTAGTTCTAAAGGGCTGTTGTTTATAACTATCTCAGTCCTCACTGTATATTTACCTTTAAAGGCCATAGTTTTGGTCTTTCTTACTGAAATTTTCAGTGAGTAGTCTCTTGCCACTTCTTGTAATTGAAACACAGGTGTTTGTAAACATAAACGTAATTCACATGTTGAACGCGCACAATGTCAACAAACTCGCAGCGCTTGCCAACCGTTTACGTTATTTTATATGAACTCTTCTGCAGTTAGTGCTGCAATCTGAAAGTAGAAACAAGAATTAAATTGCTTGATAAACATTCTGGATTAATTCTGTGGTGTAATAATAAGACGCGACGTATTTGAAAGCGTTGAAAAGTGAGTGACGTAATTTTACGTCGTTGGTCCACAAAGTGCTAATACAAATTCGCTGATCTAATCATTCACAAACTGTGAACACGACAATCGCTGACAGCACGTGTTTACACAACAGGGTCTCACAGCTGACTGGATAGTACAATAGAACCGTGGTTACTCCACAAACCACTATTAACTTTTTATTGCGAAAAGGAAAAATGTAAGTCGCGCTACAACAATGGAGAAGAAGCTGCGGTAGAATGGGTATCACTATCGGAGAAGACTGCTTGTTTAATATCCAATTTGCTGATGACCAAGCAGTAATAGCAGAAGATTCTTATGACCTGGAATTTATGCTCACCCGACTATACAAAGCATATGAAACGTGGGGATTGAATATGTAAATAAGACAGAATATCTAGTTGTTAATTCCGATACCAGATTTGAGGTATTGATTAAAGACAGTACGTCAATTGAACAGGTCGATGAATGTAAATACCTAGTGGCACTAATAACACGGGAAGGACTAGGAAAACCCGAAATCAAAAAACGAATAGAACAGAGCAGGTAAGTTCTAGGAAGCTTGAACTCTATTTGGTGGGACAAACATATTTCGAGACCCACATAGATTCATATAGGAAAAGCTTTAGTTGAATCAATTCTGTCTTACGGCTGTGAGGTATGGACGTTGAGCACGGAAATTATACGACAATTGAATGCCGTGGAAATGGATTATCTCCGTAGAAGTGCCGGAGTCTCAAGAAGGGAGAGAATAGCCAGCGAGGAGATTAGAAGAAGGATGCATGCAGAAAACACAATATTACAGAGTAAAACGAAGAGGCATAAGTGGTTCGGTCACTTACTCAAAATGGATGAACAGAGATGGAAGAGGAAAATATTTCAGTGGAGCTCCCAGGCAGAGGGAAAAGAGCCAGACTTAGACTGTCCTGGTATGAAAACATGAGGAAGGCCATGGAACATCATAACTTGGCAAAAGAAGATGCACAGGACAGAAATAGATGGCGGTTAGGTGTGGGTATGCGGCAATAGCCGATGAAAATGCCTTTGAAAGGGAGAAAAATGTAAATCAAGAAAACTTTCAAAAAAATTAAAAAAAGTTTACATAGGGTATTAAATTAAAGAGTATCATGACTTACGGCTCAGAGGTTTGGACTACTAATAAACCAGAAAAACAAAATTAATGACAGCAGAGACGAACTTTTGGAGACGTTGGGCAAGAGTATCCAGACGTGGGAAAATTAGAAATGAAGTAATTAAGAACAGAATGAATGTGAAAAATTCAATTGTTGATTTTATCTAAACACTAAAATTACGATAGTATGGACACACGAAAGAATGGCACATTGAAGATTGCCAAGGAGAGTTATGGAATGAACCCCACCGGGAAGAAGGAAAAGAGGAAGACCACCTATCACCTGGATAGAAGAAGTTCAGACTATATTGAGGGGACGAGAAATTGAAGAAGATCTTTGGATGGACAAGCAGCAGTGAAAGATGAGAATTTAATCACTTCTGAAATCTTTGGTTCCAGAAAGTGTGTAAACATTTTACAGCCGGAATAATATATATATATTTCAAGAATCTGTATTATCAAATTACAATATTTGAACATCTTTGATTAATCTTTCAATTGTTAATATTTTATTGAAATTGTTTTAAGTTTTCGGTCAAATAAATTTGTAATATCAATACAAAAAATTACCCCCTTCAACTACCCTTTTTATTTATAGACATTTCATCTACCATTCTACAGTGGATTATTATGACCTTCTTTTCAGGATACTTTGTTTATCAAAATTAAGTACTTTACTCTTGTTAAAACGTAAAACGTTAAAGGTAAACTATCCTTTCCCCTTAACCGAGCTTCACCAAAGTCAGTAGATCTTGAGTCCTCTACAACTTGGGTACATATTCAAAAAAAATATTTGTTTCTGTTTGATTTTGCGGCAGTTATCGTTCGCCATTAATTTCTACACACAGACACACACACACAGAGTCACTTTTCGGAAAATGAGTTTTCTTCATGTTTTGAGGATAGTACAATCAGAATCAGCCCTTATCTCGAACACGATATTTACGCGATCACTGTACTTCCATTTCCTTACGAAACATGGAAGTAAAAATATAAATACAAAGTTTTGGCTACCCAAACAATGGGTTCAGGCTAACTATAAATTAGTACATGTAAAGAATTAAATAAAACTCTATCAACTAACGATAGAGAATCAACAAAATAGTAATATCAACATTTTATATAGTATATATAGTCAAGTATTTAATAATAAAAATATATTCTTATTATGAAAAACCCACAACACTCACAAAACACAAGCAGATTGTACTAAAACACTTGAACACCAACAAGAGAGTCAACAAAACACAGCGACGTTATTTTGTTGATACTCTTATCACTTGTTGGTAGAGTGTTATTTGTTCCTTTACATGCGTCAGTTTATAATTTGCTTGAAGACGGCTGCTGTTGTCTGGGTGACTGAAATGTCGCATTCATATTTTGTTTTGAGTGATCAAACTAGAGTCCATCAGTTTGGTTCAATATTGTTACGACAGTCTAAGTGATCGTCGTATGGAACAGTGGAAAACAAAATACAAGACACCAATGAAGTCGCTAATAACCAGCTTTAATTGTCACAAATACAGTTTATAATCAACTAGTACAATAATCCGAGCAGAATTTGTTCACACGCAATAATAATGCCAACTAATAGAGTTCTGCACAATTATAAAACGATAACCCAACACTTCGCCACACTACTTTAAACCTCACTGGAATAAATCGCCACTTAAACTGAAACTAAGCGGCAGCTGTCGTTGTTTAAATAGATAGCACAAGTGTTCCAGAATAATCCATAGTAAGCGTAAACACTACTAGAAAGCACTAGATCGTAATTGCTTGCAGCCTTGAATACAGCGCGCGCGGACCGGTGAAGTCTGGAACAGCCTCGGTGGTTGGCGCGTGATAAGTGTCATGTAATTCTTCTTTCTTCTCAAAGTAACAGCAACATGTACGCACACACATTACAGCTGGGCTCTGCTGGGATAGCTGTGTAGAATGTTCAGTAATTGCGCAACAGTGTAGTGCTGACACGGAATTCCCATTTCCCCCATGTGTGTAACTTGCCTTCGGTTACGCCAGTCGTATGGGTACCATTCCGCGTGTTCATTACGTAGCACAACTAGTAGGCTACTTACGTAACACGGGTATGTCAGTTTACGTCAATAGTGTGTGTGTGTGTGTGTGTGTGTGTGTGTGATAAAGTCAACGTTTGTGTGCTGTAGGAGTGACACTACGCTGCGGGCGCGGAGATAAAACCCAAACCCAACCCCGCCGTCTGCACACAAACGCAGAATATGGCATACTTGTGTATTTAAGATACAGTAAGCGTTTGCTTTATCAGCTGACATTTTCTTAAACGTGTGTTTGAAATGGCAAGGCTGACGCCGCGAATTACCAATAGACACAAGTGTGTGTGTGTGTGTGTGTGTGTGTGTGTGTGTGTGTGGAGACAACTGCCCGAATATACAATCATATTGAAACTTTCTATGAAATAAAATATAAACGAATGTTCTTATTGTACTTAGTTTCTTTGACAAAAGTCGATTTAATCGAGCTACCGTTTTTAACTTATTGTACTTAGTTTAAACAACAGTGGGGTAAGTCATTTAATGAATAAATATATTTGTCTTTAAAAATACCTTAATTCTTACTAAGTACCTCTCTTTAGATAAGCCGATAAACTTTGTTTTCTGTTTTACCCGCGTGCACTTGACCTGTCTTAAAAAGGAGATTAATGTCTAATGTTTGAAAAATTATAATACATCTCCATGACCAAGTTTCTCCTTCTTTATCTTCTTTTGATTTAGAAGATTCTCCTGTTTACAACTAATTTTTACATCTGTTTCTTAGGCTTTCATGACCGGCGCCATAATTTTATTATTCAAATTATGGGTTAATTATTCAAAACAACATTCTCGTTGGGTTTTATGTTCTCTTCCTAATCTCTGCCATCATGACAATGACAATCACCTTATTCTTCATCTCCTCCTCCTCTTCCTCCACCTTCTTCTTCTTCTTCTTCTTCTTCTTCTTCTTCCAAAGCGCTACAGCAAATAGCTACACGACCTCTGTAATCTATTAACAGGCCATAATTCATGATGTCATATTAAGACGTTTCGGCCTCATCTCTGGAGGCCTTCTTCAGTGAACGGTTTCTCAAACGACTGACAAGATGTGCGTCAGTAAACCACAGTACTGTGCGATCAGATTATTACTAGTATTGTATTAATACAGTTATAAAAATAGTTGTTTCATTAATTATATAAATATTGTTAAGTTAGGTAAGTTTCAAGACTATCTGTGGAACAATCAACCGTTTTTTGTTTAGAAACGAGCTACGTCGAGACACAAAATTAAAGTTTTACAAAGTTATGCCAGTCCCTGTACTATCCTATGGGTGTGAATTATGGATAAGAAAAAAAGTAAGACACTAAAATACAGACGTCGGAAATGGCATTTTTAAGAGGAGTTAAAAGGTTTTCTAAACTTGACCGTTGTAAGAAATAAGACCAGAAGAGAAGAGTTACAAGTTTTTAACTTGAATGAAAAACTAAAAGATTACAAACAACGGTAGGAGAACACTTAGAAGAAATATCAGATTCTAGAGTGGCTAAACAAGTCTGAAAGTACAAACCTATAGGGCATAGGTGTGTGTGGATAGACCATGCCATGCCATGTTGCCATGTTGCGCCATGGCATGTTGTGCCATGTTGTAAAGAAGAAGATGATGATGTTATAAATATTTTTTTAACAGTAGCAATATTTCTAGGTTACGTGTAAATAACAGATTCGCTGTAATAAAGGTGTCGATCTTGATCATTGCAAAGGTTGAGTGAGAGTGGAAAGTTCATCGGTCAGGTCGCGATTGTCAGCGGTAAATAAGAGAGAGACTTAGTTTTCACACCACGAAGTGTGCAAATACACTGGAGATTTATACCGCGGGTGAGACAAACTTGTTGAAGAAACTTTTATCATATATCGGCGGATGTTCAACTAACTCTATAAGTTGTCGATTTTGGTTTTGTTCAGCTAAATCTCAGCGGTCTTTCACAGTCTGTGAGTGTGACTGAGTTACTAATGCCTTTTGTTGGGTTTTTATATAAAATTTGACTAACTATTCAAGACTGAAGTCGTTACCTCATCTTGTTTTTTACAACACTCACGTCAATTGGTGAGGTTAGATCTCAACCAGTAGCACGTCATAGCGATCTTCTTCTTCTTCTTCTTCTTCTTCTTCTTCTTCTTCTTCTTCTTCTTCTTCTTCTTCTTCTTCTTCTTCTTCTTCTTTCATTGTAATTTATGTTATAAATGTAAGTTACTAATGCGTGAAATAGCTAATGTTTCATGTAAATTATGACAAATTACTCGTCGCTAATATCTTTGTCAGCTAGACAAAAACAGCTACACACAACTAGACAACAACATTGCAGTAAAAAACAACAGAGACTTAGTAACAAAAATAAAAGACATACACATCCTCATAATGACACACTTTCCTCCTTCGACATTAAAAACCTGTACACAAACATCCCTATCTCCGAAACAATCACCATCCTACAAAACAAACTCAAACAGGACAACACACCAGAAGATCGTATCACAGAAATAGCAGAAACCCTTAACATAATCACAAAAGAAAACTACTTCACATATAACAGTAAATTTTACACACAGAATTACGGTCTACCCATGGGCTCACCCATATCCAACATATTAGCAGAGGTCTTTCTTCAACACTTATAAAAAACAAGAATCCTCACACAATGACAGACACTCACATCAAATACTATATATAATAATGAAACTTTCACTTGTGAACTTACTTGTCTTTTCTCGTCGAACGCGTTCGGCGTAGTGTTCACCTTCGTCAGCTTAGAGACAGACTGCGAGACTTTGTAATGGTTATTGCTTGGAAGGTATAGTGGGGGTGGTGTGTGGGATTGGTGCGGAGATCCAAATTATTGTTTGTTTTTTGTATAATTGTGTCAAAAAGTGTATGTGATTTATATTGTAATTGGTCGTTAAGTATGTTGTTTGGTTGTGTTGTGTGGTGTTTGTATATTTCATATTGTTCTGCTGTGTTGAGTTTTCGACCTTTGGGTAAGTAGTGTAATATTTCAAGATTAATATCTATGTTGGTGTAGCTGTGGTTTTGTGTCTGTATGTGTGTGGCAAACGCGGAATGTATATTGTTGTTGGATAAAGCTTTTAAGTGTTCAGAGTAACGGGATGAAAAAGATCTTCCCGTCTGGCCTATGTAGAAACTATTGCAGTTATTACAATTTAATTTGTAAACACCTGTTTTGTTATATTTGTCTATGTCCGTGTTTGTATCATTGATGTGTTTTTTGATGGTATTGTTAGTTCTGTATGCTATTTTGTACTTGTGTTTTCTGAATGTGTTGGCGAGTTTGTGTGTGCTGGAGTTATGGTATGTGAGTGTGATGTATTTATTGTGTTGTGTGTTGATGGTATTTTGTGTTTTGTTGTTTTTGTTTTTGATGCGTTTGTGTAGTTTTGATTTTTAAATTAGGGTTGTATCCGTTTTTCATTGCTATGTATTTGATTGTGTTGAGTTCGTCAGTATAATCTTGTTTACTTAAGGGTATTTTAGTTAACAGTAGGTATTATTGGAAGTTTTCAACTTGTCTTGTGTTGCCTTTGAATAAAAGTAATATATCATCTACATACCTGTGCCAGTAAATGATTTTGTTGGTGTATTTGTTGTTGTTTATTATGTGGTTCTGTTCACAAATATTATTGAAAACTTCCACAAATACATAAACACAATAAACCACAAATTAAAATTTACACTGGAAATTGAACCAAACAATAGTGTAAATTTTATAGACCTAACAATTAACAAAACTAACAATACACACACGTACAAAATATACAGGAAACCAACCACAACCGACATGGTTATACACAACACATCAAACCACCCAACACAACATAAACATGCTGCCTTCAACCATATGCTCCATAGACTAACTAAAATACCCTTAAGTAAACAAGATTATACTGACGAACTCAACACAATCAAATACATAGCAATGAAAAACAGATACAACCCTAATTTAACAAACAAACTACACAAACGCATCAAAAACAAAAACAACAAAACACAAAATACCATCAACACACAACACAATAAATACATCACACTCACATACCATAACTCCAACACACAAAAACTCGCCAACACATTCAGAAAACACAAGTACAAAATAGCATACAGAACTAACAATACCATCAAAAAACACATCAATGATACAAACACGGACATAGACAAATACAACAAAACAGGTGTTTACAAATTAAATTGTAATAACTGCAATAGTTTCCACATAGGCCAGACGGGAAGATCTTTTTCATCCCGTTACTCTGAACACTTAAAAGCTTTATCCAACAACAATAAACATTTCGCGTTTGCCACACACATACACACAAAAAACCACAGCTACACCAACATAGATACTAATCTTGAAATATTACACTACTTACCCAAAGGTCGAAAACTCAACACAGCAGAACAATATGAAATATGCAAACATCACACAACACAACCAAACAACATACTTAACGACCAGTTACAATATAAATCACATACACTTTTTGACACAATTATACAAAAAACAAACAATAATTTGGATCCCCGCGCCAATCCCACACACCACCCCCACTATACCTTCCTAGCAATAACCGTTACAAAGTCTGGCAGTCTGTCTCTAAGATGACGAAGGCGAACACTACGCCGAAACGCGTTCGACGAGAAAAGACAAGTAAGTTCACAAGTGAAAGTTTCATTATTATATAAAGTGTAGTACTGTGAAATAAAAATCCACGAATTAATGATAATATAAAATATAGAACCTTTACTTATTATGGAAATATAACTCGACAACTAAGTAAAATCATTAAAGACACAAATTAAAAATTATAGTATAATATAATATAGTTTAATAAAATTATGGACACAGATAATATAGTTTTTAATAAAATAAACCCTAATACTAACTCCAGTATTCATAATAAAAATGTAGTATACAACATAGAATGTCCAGATTACAATAAAATTACGCAGGACAGACAGAGAAAAAAACTACTCGATAGATTCTTTCAGCACCGCAATAGTTTTTTAAAACCAAATATTTTCAAATATAAATTTGCCATACATTGTCTAAATCACCAACTTACAGATATTTAAAATATGAAATTAAATAGAAACATATAAAACGGTCAAACATGAATATTTGGGACAAACCTTTTAATACAGTATTTATAAACTCAATAATAATAATTTACTAATTAAAGAACAATTTCAAATAAAAACATAAAGATCTATTTAAAATTATGAATTTATTTAAATAAAAGTAAATAAACATAAAATATTTCTAATGTAACCGACAATATGTATGCTTAAACATTAAACAATCGATAGTTAATCCGAAATAAATTCATTATTCGTTATTTTATATTAAAATTGAATATAAATTCGTTTATCCGTTAGTTTTTATATTGAAATCAAATTATTTCGATTATCATTAATTCATTTATTATATTATCTGAATCTACTGATACTATCAGTGAATGTACGTGAGATCAATTAAAAAATAATATCAACGACTGGCAGAAGTAATTATGATTTGATAATTAATAATATTGTTGAAGAATACTGGAAGAAACTAATCGAGTTACTTATAAAGAAATGTGGTTGTGTGTGTGTGTGTGTGTGTGTGTGTGTGTGTGTGTGTGTGTGTGTGTGTGTGTGACTACATAATCCTTTCAATCTTTCGTAATTTTATGAAATATCTTGCAGTTCCTGCGTTTCGGCTTGAGTACGTACATGGATACATTTAGTAGAGTATATAATTTAGAGGTTGTTGCTTCCACCCACAGGTTGTAAATTATTTTTTTTTGTAGTGAGTTTATTTATGGGGACGCAGACGTGCGTGCGTGCTACATAACATCAAATTAGTTCCGCTAATAAAGTTTAATTAAACAGGTTGATACATATTAATATTGCGGTTGACGGGAACAGCTGGCCGCGACGGCCCACTCGATACGTAAATGCGTGTTTGCTGTTGTCACTGCCAGCTGAATATACAAACAGATTTTCCTTGTTTATTAATTATTCTGCTCCTTCTTTCCTGTTAATGTGACGGAATTTTTTGAAAATATTGTTGCGACGTTACAAAGATTAAGTTTAAGTAGCCTACTTCTTTTTGTGTCACGTCTTCTCGTGCATCTAGGAATTATTTCCGGTCATTTTATCGAATCCTTTTTCCCGAATGGACATTTTTCCGAATGACGAAATATTCGAAATCATTTTGTCCAAATACTTTTTTCTCGAATGCATTTCCCGAACACCCTGTTTCCCGAAAAAAAAAAATTTATTAAACAGGAATAAAAATACCTTTTTCTCGAATACTAGTTTTTAAAATAATGTATTCGTGACAATGATAACCATAATTTACAAGAAACATACATTTTTTGTAAAACGAATGTTTGGGAAAACCTTATCGTGAATTATTTGTAAATTTACATTTTTCGTTTCAAAATTAAGTGTAAAAATGGCTCAAATAATCGGCAAAAAGTTGTACTTGATGGTTACATACTGTATATGTTCCTTAGTGGACGGCCTACTAGAGGCAGAAGACAAACTGTTCCGTCACGTTGTGTACCTGATCTGTTGAGTCATATGATGGAGTGCTTCAAGGGAGTCATAGGACAAATAACGCGAGCGAAGGGTGGCATAACAGGTTCCGTATCGTAATTGGTAAGCATCGCCCGGATCTATACTCTGCCTGAACGGAGTTTCAAAAAGAACAAGCTGACTTTGAGACCAGTCTTGCACAGATACGTTTTGTGACGATTTAAATTGTAAAAATAATCAAAATAATAAAAATTTTTAAAAATTAAGGTTGCGAGCTATTAAACCATTTAAATCTTACTGTAATAATATAAAAAACCTGTATGTACTCAGTATGAGAGGAAGCAGTAATTAGTTAGTTAGAAGATACCCTAATAAAAAGATAAATTGTAAAGAGTTATTAATATCGTATTTAACCCTTTGCTTGTGAGCAGTCGCTGTCCTGTTGATTCCAGACTCGACATGTTTTCCGAGTCTTGTGTAAGTTAGAATAAGATAAAAAACCTAATGTTAATAATTAAAAATCTGAAGACACAGATAGTCGCTAAAACAACTGATTTAAACTATGTATATTTGTTTAGGGATAGTTTGTATAAATAAAAATGTTAACATAAAGAGAAACAGGGACTATATTCTCGCGCGGTAATTGCCCCACTACCATTTTGTCCAGTACCAGGCGAAGGGAGCAGAATTTCGCTCTCTCGCTATGGTGACTTCGTACAGTATAGACGTAAGAGCTGTGCTCTTAAAATATGTTACCTATACTTTGTTTTACCTTAAGATGGTATACCAGAAATAGCTGCTTAAAGCATCTGGATGTGTTAACTAATATAGTTATGTAAATAAACAAGAGATTTAAAGTGTAAAACTCGAAACGTAAACAAGGTGTAACACAAGATGACTTCGAACTTCAAGAACTAACAACACTTCCAACGTCATACCTGGAGATGTGAACTATCAGAAGCCACAAACTCTAGTACACGCGACAGAGTATGCAGATCAGGACATCCGAGAATCTACAAGTATCATCGTAGAAGGTTCAACCTGCGAACTTTGGAGCCCTTTTCTGACGAAGACCAGACCGAGATGACGACGTAGCTGTTCCTGTTTCCCAAGACGGATACCCCAGGACGAGTCTTCTGCATACCAATTAAAAGGTGACTCGATAGCCTGTCTATCGAGGGTTACTAATATTTGTTACACAACACATCTTGAAAGAGACTTTTCAGAAACTATTAACTTTGTAAAGACTTATAAATTAAATCTAAGAATTTCATGTAACTATTCTAACTTCATACGTTGTAACAGTTTATATGCTAATGTAGAGTAATATAATTCAAGCAATAATACCATTCTTCCAATGGTTGAATAAAAGAAAGTCTTGCAAGCTAATATCATGAATTGATTATGACTAAAAGTTGTAATGAATAAATACCGAAGGTTACCCGGATCCGAGGTATAGCTATATAGAATCAATTTTGATCCCAAAGTTTAAAGAAACCTTTCAAATAACTTAATAATTGAATTAGTAATGTCATGGGATCTGTCAGTAAATGTTTTTAAATGTTAAATAAAGAGAAGTCTTCTTGTTACACACATATGAGGAGTGCTTAAATCAATTGTATACCTTGCCATTGTTTCCTTACACAGTTAGTAAGTAATTTGTTATATTAATTATTTGTGATACATTCTGTTACAACGTAGGCAGCCCATCTAATTAACGGAGTTTAATTACGATGGGTTCCCTGGATTTGTAACGCGGCGAAAAGACGTTACAGTTTATGCAAAAAAGTCAGAACCCCACCAAAGAAGAGATGGATCGAACTGCAAAGAAGACTGAAAACAATAAGTGAAAGTTACGAAAATTATAATGATGACAGGCGTGACATTGATTTTGTGCACACAATAGCGCACAATATCAATTTATAGCAATTTGCAAATTGTAATTATATATTTAGATTCCTGTATGCATTATTCTTTTATAAACAAAATGAAAGGTTTATGTAAAAGGTTCATGTTAATCAAATTAATTTTTATTCGCGAAAAAGGTATTCGGGCAAAATGATTTCGGGTAGCTCGTCATTGAGGAAAATTTCCATTCGGGTTCTTCTTCGTCTTTAAACTGTCACAGAATAGGCGTTTGCCTGTTCCTGCTCCAAAGGTTATTTTTCCATTTTCTTCAAGAACTTCCGAAATTTTCTTTCCCTCTGATGTTATATTCTAACGTTGATGTTGGAATACGAGGTGTGTAAAAAAAACACCGAACTATTTGTGTAGCACGTCAACCTGCTCATAGAGCGAGCTGCACAATTAAATACGGCTAGCGACAGGTTTTGACGCCGGAATGCCTTTATCTCCGTCCCGTCATGGCCATCAGTCTTCGAGGTACACACGCTGTAGTGGGCACGAGCACACACCGTCCGGCGGATTGAGAATGAAGATTTTAAAACAACCTGTATGTATACAACTTTTCTGCTAACTTCGTAAAATCTTTACAGACCAATTCCCTTTGCATTCCACAGTTCTCATTACCATTTGCATTGTGCGCAATTGTTGACCGATTTCAAAACGGGTCTCTTTGGGCCAGTTAACAAACACAGTAAACATTTATTAGTATACGATACATTAAAATTTTGCTATCAAAATTTAATTTTACGATCTTATATAGATGCGCATTTTCTCATAAAGTCTTGGCAGCTAAACGATGGTTTACGATTACCACATCACGGGCTCTTTTCCCATGATCTTCGACATCGCTTTGATCTGGACCGACCATTGTTTTTGCTCTCTTTAAAATATCTTAAAATAATCGTTCGGCTCATGCAGACCTCCGCATACCATTCAATAACCAAAATGTCTCTGTAAGGTTTTAACCCAGTTTTGCCTCAAAATTTCATACGCATACGTTGTTTTTCGAGGTCTTTCTTAATCACTTTGTCGCTATTCCGGCGGCCAGCGTGCGCACGTCCCTACTCAATTTGATATACCTCAAAGACTAATGCTGATAGCGGGACAGAATAAGTGACAGTTTGTTGTCAAAACCTATCGCTAGAAACGCTCGAAGTTGCAGCGCGTTGTTCGTGCGGATTGATGTGTTTTTCAAAAAGTTCGGTCTTTTTTTTTTTAACACACCTCTTACGTCCCATGAACATTTTTTCTATATTTTTCTTAATTTCCTCCGACACGTCTTTATGTCATTTACCTATTTTTTAAAAGTTCTAATAAAACACTAAATGATAAAATGTCTTTACAAACCGTTGGTGATGGGTTATTCACGTTAGGCCTACTAGTAAGACGGCCTTTTGTCATCACAATTTTTTTGTTTATTAAAAGTCGACAGCATAGGGAAAACTTATCTTGCACAAAATAATATCAGTATCTTTACAGTGAAAATATATCAGTGAAAGCACAATTATTATTTACTTATCTTAAATAATTGTTACTGACCCGTATGTCCATTAGAGACGGTTGACAAAGTTGTCCTGGTTTTGCCGGCCAGTTTGTAAACAGACTGTACAATAAAGTACGTAATTCCAATCCATCAACTCTGTTTGTAAGTAGCAGCTGAGTGTTTGGGGGGGGGGAAGGTACAAGGTAACAAACTTGTGTAGACTGTCGAGAGAGATTCGTGAGGGCTTTCAAACTCGAGAGGTTTATATATTGGTAATCTACTGCTCTTGTTGTTCTGTGTGTGCCTCTACTACGGACTACTACGGACATTAACGTTTCACCCCCCCCCCCAAGGGATGAAAGTTTGACGCACCAAAACTACAGGTTTCTCTCTTAGCTGGAGAACTTGACTGATTCGTAATATATATGAAGAAAATAAAGTTGGAACTCACAAACCTTCTTTTCTAGGCTCAGTTTATGTTTATTTCTATATTTACTAATTTTTATTAAAAATTTAAATATATTAATGTTAGAGGAATTATGGCTCTCTCGTTACTTTTAAAAGTCATCGTATTTCAATAACGTGAATACGATTTTTACAGCTTACACTTTTAGTGTTAACCGAGTTTTGTAGTCAGGTTAAAAAGATCGCCTCAGTGCAGACAAAACCATTCCAAAATGTTAAAAATAATTTTTATGAAAAGTCAAAGAATACCTTTAATAATGTATACAGGATTTTTAGTACTTACAAGTACACCTCTAGGTATTCCAGTCGGTGATTTTCTTAGTATTTCATCCGAGATGCATTTCGGAAGTTGTGTTCCATCTTCAGTCGGAATCATTTAGTAAACTTACATATATAAAAAATTTCCACTCAGGTGAGCGTCGTCGACACAGGTACATAAAACATAACACTTAAAAACACATAAAAACATAACACTTAAAAATTTTTTAAATAACGTTAACACTATAACGAAAAGCGAATTCGAACGGACGATTTAAATAATCGTAGCTGGCCAGCATTTGTTGCCCGCACGTCATACGGAAGCCGACTAGACGATAAACTAACCGACGCGCGACCTTTGTGCGTACTCTTCGAGGTAATCTAATATTTTAAACGTAACCAAATCCCTATAATCCTCTTTTCTGTTAAGCAGTGTTTTTTCACCGGCTCCTCGTTTGTATTTGTAAATATGGTATTGCTCGTATATTTTTGATGCTTCTTTGTTTGAGCTATACCTTAATACTTCTAATGAAGTGTTGAAATTGATGTTGTGTTGTGGTTGGCTTTTTAGGTGTTGCGCCACAACCGACGAATGTTTACGGTGATTTTTTGCAGCATGTTCATTGAACCTTTTACGAAAGGTGCTGTCGGTATAGCCGATGTACTTCTTATTGCAAACTTCTTCCCCTGCATTACAAGTAATCATATAAACGCCTTTGGCTTCTTCTTTTGGCTTAACCTGTGTTTTCTTGTTTAAGTTGTGCCTTTTTATTTTGTAGGCTGGATTGAAACCAAATTTTTTGTAAATGCTTCCTATTTTTAAGGAATTTTCGTCTGTGTAGTGCAGTGAAAGGAAGTTTGTTTTTGTTCCATTCCTAATAGATTCTGAGCAGTTGTTAGTTGTAGGCCTATTGTTTTTATTCTTCATCCTTGTTATTAAATTATCTATTAAGTATTGGTTATATCCATTATTTCTGGCTATTGTTTTTATTGTGGCTATTTCTTTTATGTATTCTGTTTTGTCTAGTTTATAATTAAGTAGGCGGAAAACCGTGCTTCGAAAGGCTGCCAGTTTGTAACTATAAGGGTGGTTTGAGTCATAAGGGATAACCAAATCTGTCTGTGTGGGCTTCCGGTATATTCCTGTTTTTATTTCCCCATTCGTTTTGGTGAAAGTAATATCCAGCAAGTTTATTGCATTGTTATTCTCAATTTCGTGCTTGAATTTAATTTTTGAGTGGCAGGAATTCAGATATTTCAAAAATGAATTAATATCTTCCGCTGTACCCTTGATTATGACAATGGAATCATCCACGTATCGGCCATAAAAAACATTGTTATTCAGAAATGGATTGCTTTCTGAGAATATATATTTCTGTTCATAATCTTCCATAAACAGCTCTGCTAACAACGGGGACATCACATCTCCCATGGGGAGGCCACGGGGAAAATTGAGTGTGACGCTTGAATCGTGTACCATGGAGGTGTTCAACGTAAAATTCGTGGGAGAAGTGGAGAAACATCCGGAGCTGTACAATCATACCCTCCGAGAATATTCGAGGAAGGATTGTACGGAGAAAGCGTGGAATGAGTTTGCTAAAGAAGTCAATTTATCAGGTTAGAATCTATTTTAATTACATGTTTTTAAATGTTACATAGTTTTATTATACATAGTCATTAAAAAATTTGGTACAAGTACGTTATCTCCCCACATGCGTAAAATTTTATCGATTATCGAAACCACATGTGTATGTTTTTAAATGTTACATAGTTTTATTATACATAATCATTAAAAAATTTGGTACAAGTACGTTATCTCCCCACATGCGTAAAATTTTATCGGTTATCGGAACCACAACTTTATATAGATTATCCGCGATTATTAAACCAATGGATTATTCAACTTGTTTTAATTTGAAAAAAAATATTTAAACAAATTGATAATGATGAAAAAGCGGTGAACTTTCGCTCAATCGATTATACGTGTGTGGGGAGATAACATACTTGTACCAAAAATTTTATTGCATTACTTCTGTTTTCATACAAGAAAAAAAAACAAGATAATACAAAATACAAAGCAGGATGAAAAAGTACCTAAGCACGTACCTTCAAACGCAATAATTCCACTGCCAAGGCAGCGATGCCAGTGGAATCAGAAAATAATTTGCTAAATAGTCTCTTAAAACATTAGCGGTAGAACAATTGTTTATTTTGGCGCGAAGTGGTGGCGTAAAATCAGTGGGGTTGGCAGAACCAGTGATACTGACATTTTGTTCCAGCTGTTGCGGTGTGTATTGACACCCGTCTCTTTTTCTAACGTAGTTATGAAGTACGCAAACAGATTTTATGATGTCATTGATCGTATTTTCATCCCGGCAACGTATCGCAGTACTGAGTACTTGGTTTTTCTCAGTCATCATACCAAACGTGCATTCAGTTGTTTTTCTTCCTCGGCTTAATCGGTAGTTGAAAATTCCTTTTATATTTTCAAGAACCCGTTTTGAGTAAGGTCTCAGTAAATATCGGAACAACGGGAAGGCTTCATCTCCTACAAAATAATGAGGAAAAAACAGTCATCATAATCATCTTGGGGAAGCTTAGACGGCGGTGGAATGTCAAGTTGTGAATGAGTTAACCAGTATTTAATTGCTGAGGCTCTGAAAATGCCTCCATCACTGTTTCTGCCAGCGTACCCAGTTTCAATCATCGGGAAAAAGCCATCTGGATCACAGCATCCTAGTAGTACTACCGAGTGGTATGATTTGTAATTAAAATTAGTCGAACCAGTATTAGGAAATTTGTCTATGCGCACATGTTTGCCGTCTATTGACCCTATACAGTTTGGAAGGTTCCATACGGACTGAAAACGCTGTGCAATACTTTTCCATTGATCACTTGTAGGGGATAGCATGTAGACGTCTTTCAACTCATTCCATATAATCTGGGTGGTCTCTGATACGATTCGCCCAACTGTAGTCTCTCCTCGGCAAAAGTAGAGTCCTAGCGAAACTAATGTACATCCTGTAGCCAAATACCTGAAAATAAGCCTTCAGTTAAAGCCGAAAAGATTAGTATCCTGAATATTATGGTGAGGAGAAATGTTTATTAGTAAAAAGTGATGACTGTTTCAATGTAAAACTATGTATGTTTTTTTTCTGTTACAGTGGGTGAATGCAAGGAAAAATGGAGAAACTTGCGAAGTACATTTGTGAAGAACCTCAAGCCCAAACCGAGTGGTAATGGAGCAACGAAGAAAAAACCGTACTACCTGACAATAGCTATGCAGTTCACTGTTCCCTTCATAAAGGTAGCCGGTAGCCCTAGCGGAAAGTTACCGGAAATCCCTCAACAAAGACCTACTCCCTCAACAACACCTGAAGTTTCCGTAATCGATGGTCTCCATCAAGAAACCCTTCTCTCAGAGGATATGTTTTCTGAGCCTCGAAATCGCACAACCGACCAGCAGTCACACCCACCCCCTCCTTTCTATCATTGCCACCATCACCCCGACCCCCAGCACCTACACCACCACAACTAGGAGCACCTTCAGCAAGTCCGAGAGACAGTTTGTCGCCATCTGAGCGTGGCCAACCCATCCGGAAAAAAAATCGAAGACTATGCCGAGTGACGCCGACAAAGCCTTCATTGAGTACTTTTCTGCAAAGACGGCTAAACTTACTGATGTGATGTGAGTTTGAATTCCCCGGCGGGGTTAAAATTTGCTCAGTGCTGCCAACACGGTTGGCATCAGTGCTCGCAGCGGCCTCGTCGCTCTGGCGACGCGATCGGGTGAGCTGCTGCTAGATCAGCTGCTCGCTGTCCGCTGTTCATAAGCAGGTTAACCAAAGGTTATTTTTTGCAAATTGGGACAGGTCGTTTTATGCAGGATGTGGGACCAACTAATCCTTGGCTAGTCCTCATTTCTCTGCCAACCTTCGAGGAGAACGTTCCACTGGTCTGACGGCCCAGGATTTGAGTGTAGATCTTTTAACCATGCGTTCGTAATATGGTAGAGGCGTTCAGGGTCCCTGCACCAATCAGGAGAAAGGGGAAAGAGGGGTAGTCACGTCAACACCTGTGACTACCCGCAGAGCAGTGCACCAGGATGCTCCCCGAAGCCGTCAGACCCAGGAAGGCTGATCCAACAGCACACACAGAAGGATCCAGATCTGCCCGGAACGAGAGCCAGTGGACAATCATCACAATCCAGGGACAATCTGCAACACTCCTAGCACACTATTCATCATGGTACCGTTTGAGTTCTTCTACACAAAAGTACAGGTGGGAACGTTCTAATTATCACTCTTCCATCAGCATCAACTCAATAGACCGGCTACCCTTGTGCTTATTAAACATCTTTGTTAAGAACTTACAATACCTCAAATCAAGAACTCAAGTTGTTTTAAAAAAAATTTGTAACTGAATACTTTGTAACTGTTCTGACATACACCATGAGGGGGTAGTTAAATGGTTTTGCTAGAACATGGGTTCCTCCCTTAAACTATTTCAAGTCTAATCTGTTTTACCATCATTTATTATAATTAGTGTGAAGGGTTATTCATGTTTTCATTAAGGGGTGGGGTTAACTTAATTGGTTCGTTATTCTAACTGTAAGCATGTTCGCGTGGTCTCCCTCATGGGGTGTGCTGGTCTGCATATTAATGTATGTATAACTATGTCTGTTAACTATGAATATATGTATCACTTATGTCTATTTTATAACAATATAAATTAATGTCTTATGTATAAAGATAACATGATATTGGAGTGTTGTGTCAGCAACTTAAACTTAATAAATTTGTTACTTGTTAAAATAGTGTTGATTGCAAATCCTGTCACTCTGTTAGGGCTCCAGCACACTTTTCGCTTCCTCTAGGTTAATTAGCCTAGTCTTAAATTTTGCGTAGCGGCCTAGTGCCGCTACAGTGAATGTACGCGTTTTTTAAGCAAAAAGGTTTTATAGTCCACAGAATCGGTCGTAAAATATTCCAGGTTTTTTGAACAAGTATAATTCTATTTTGTTCTTGTCTGAAAACTGCAACGACAGGCAACAATGGATTTTAAGACGTTTTGACCCCCAAAGAGAGACAGAGAGAGAGAAGAAGTCTGTTTTAGAACCTTGTTGGACAAGAACATTTATTATCAGTTAGAAAGTGATGGCAGGATGTTACCGAAAATCTAAGCAGATTACGTAAAATAAGACTCCGACATGCACATCAGTCTCTCTTCGGAATCGAAAATGAGTAAACGCCGCTTGGGTACATGACGATCGCGACAAACGCAAGTTAGAAATTTGTGTTGAGTTACCGCGAAAGGTATTTTAATAAAGTGCTGTCCGCGAAAGTTCAAGATATGCCGATTAGGGTATATAGACACTTTAAGTTGACTTGAAAGGTGTAAGTCCAATTCACCAGAAGCAGTAACAATATCGGCTCGCGGAAAGCGTATGTAACCGTGCCCGTGAGAAGTGTCTACATGCCCGAAAGCGACTCTGAAGACGGACAGAGTTTATCAACCAATTTTCATCCTGACAGGAGCAACTCGTCGTCTGGAGAATCTGCAGTCGGCATTAAAAGGAAGTGAACTTATATTTTTTATGTACGATTATAAACCATTATTTAAAAGAAATACTATATTACATCAGTAAAGGTTTTTTAGCTTAAATAAGACAGGAAGAACTTTATAAATATTAATTTATTTTATTGTACAGTAAGTAAATTTTAGTTAAGGTCAACAGAAACAAATTAATTATTTTTTACAAACTGTTTTATAAGCAGAGTAGATTGTCAGAAAATAACAGCATCATTAAAAATCCACATAATTCAAATAACACGTATCTCTACTACTTATTCTATGCAGCACCTTTACATCGCAACAGTAACTCAATGAATTCGTTGTTGTAATGGAACTTGAATTTCTCGTTAATAGAAACAAAAAAAAGGTACAAGAAAAATATTACGAAGTGAGCAATAAAACTTGATCAATTTTATAAAATAACTTCCAATATATATTAACGTCGGAACAGTCGAGAGCGTCGTTCCACACGTTTCTCCGTTAGTCGAGCAGTTGTAGCGCTTCTCGACTAGCCCAGCGTGGCTCGTCTGTATCAAGGCCGTCTACTCACATAACACTTAAGTAAATTCCAGAGTGATCTGTAGAGCATTTGAAATACCCATTATGCTGGCATGCCGCCAAAATAAGGATGGAAAGTTATTCTGGAACACGTGCGCTACCTATATAAAGGATAGAGGCTGGTTTTGCCAATCAGTTACGTTGAGCGATTTCCTTAGTGCGGATCGAGTGGTAGTTGAAGATTAGTAGAAAGTGCTTAGTGTGTTATAATTATTATAGGAACTCTATTAGTTGACATTATTATTGCATGTGGACAAATTTAACTTGAATTATTGTACGAGAGTACCTTCTTGATTACAAATTGTTATTTTGTGACTAACTAAGGCTGGTAATTAGTGACTTTATTGGTGTCGGTATTTTGTTTTCCACTGTACCATACGTCGATCAGTGAGACCGTCGTAACAATACAAATATGAGAATACATAAACCTAAATTCAACAGAGTAACACAAAATATAGGCCTACATTGATAGGTGTCAATTCTTCTTTTTTGTTTGACGACTAAACCTGGGTACCAATTTTTTGCAACGGACATTAATAGACAAAGTGTGTGAGACAGATACAATATATATTACAATCAGTTCCAACAATTGAATTTGTTACGCACACAATTTAATTAGGCACGTTAGGAACCCACGTAATCCCGTGAGCACGCAATTATATGGCAATTAGTGGCTTAATATACATATTATTAAGCCTACGCGATTTCAAACGCTTGCAGTGGACGCAGGGAGCGATTCACTTGCGTTCCGCAGTGGTCAGATCCGTACTGTGCTACGCACAGCTTTAGCATACGCTATAATAAAGTTTAGGTTACAATAAAAAATAATCAAGAAGTTTGATAGTTTACAAAATTAGCACAGAGTTTGAAGAAAAACTTCTTTTAGTTGTTACCATTGTGACTTACAGTTACTGGATTAATTTTTTTGTTACTAAAATTTCCCGTGTAGGGTACATTGGTAAAAGGTACAGTTGAATTAGAAAAATTAATTTACAGGATATATGAAATAATAATAATCTTCATCTTCATCACCATACAACAAAAAATAAATATCCATTAATTCCAAACTTAACCATAATTAAACAGTAATTCTCCCGGAAGCACTTTATGTAGCTATGTGTCTCACTTTGGAACAAGAAAATGATGATGGAAGAACTGGAAGTCACGGAAAGGAAAATACTGAGAAAAATCTTGGGAAAATAAAAGTTGGAGAACATTACAGGAGACGCCACAATAATGAGCTGTACACAAATGTTCAAAAAATCACAGACGTAATTAGAAAAATAAGAAGTATTTTCTACGGACATATTTAAAGAATGAATCCTGACAGACTAACAGGAAACTTTTTAACTATTTCAGAAAGCTCAAAGTGCCTAATACGTGGTTCAAAGAAACAGAAAAGACATAGAAGAACTACAGATTGCTCAAGAAGAAATTGAATAACTCTTACCACTCAAAAAGAAATTAAAAAATGCCCAAGGTTTTGGAATAATCCAAGAAGAGGACAGGTGCCTTCTAGACTGACGAGAGGAGGGAGAGACATCGATCAAGAATGAAGATATGGGTGAAGGGGAAGAGAGAGAAGAAGACGGCCAGTTGAACCAAAAGTAGTCTACAGTGGCTCATGCAAAAAAAAAAAATCATCATCATCATCATCAAAATCGTCAACAAGGATTAAACCAGAGATGGTTTGTTCCGGTACCAAGGAGATAGACTTGGTCACTTCAACGCTACTTGGAGGTCCTAAATCAAAGTTTCTAGCCTTCTGGGTTGGACTTATGGAAAAAGAAAGGTGCTACGAGACTAGAACCAAAGACCGAACAGTACGGGGGAGGAAATAAAATTTGCGGAAGCCGTATGTAAATATTGCCACGAAACTGGTTATAAATGGCAGTGCTGTACTATAAACGTGTGAGAAGAAAACTTTGGGCAGGTCTAAGCAGAGAGATGGACAAATATTATGTGTGGAGCGTTGCTTTATATGGTGCAGAGTTATCTAAAGAATTCCATCAAACGAATTGATTTGAAACCAACAATTCTAGATGTAAACCGTCAGTCGATAAGGAATAAACATTGCCGTATGTAACGCCATAAACTGATTCAGCTGTCAGGATTGGTAACAGTGTTTAAAGTCAAGACGATTATTTATATGTGAGTGTGTCTGCGTGTGTTTGTTTGTGTGCTGAGAGTTTACTGCTACGGTTTAATCATAGAGTTGAGTGATAATATTTCTCCTCAAGGGACGTGAAAGTTTGCTCTACTATATATTGCACTGACTGACTTAACTGTCGGAGAACTTTTCAATATCTCTACTTGTACGTTACTACCTCATGACAGCCAGCAATGTTAAGCGTTAGAGACTCCAAAGAGAAATCTGAATCTACTCTGCTAGCAAAATAAAAACAAATATTGTTACAACGGTCGCAGGGATGTTGTATACACTAGAAGTAGAATAACTGACATCGTAGAGCAGTGGTTCCCAATCTTTTCAGTCCGCGGCCCCCCCAAAATAATTTAAAAATTCACGGACCCCATGTGAGTTCTGAAATAAAACAAAGAGTAAATATGATAAAAACTCTTATATTTTAATTAAAAGGTATTAAAATCATAATTATCTTAATTTGTAATACATTTATATTACATTAATATGATATTATCATTATAATATTAATGAAATGTATCATAGTTTAATGTGAACAATGAAGCTGCTTTTGAACAACTTTTGAGTAATTTCAATATTAAGTAACTCTCGACATCAAGTTTATCTCTTAACTTTTACTTTAAGTACGTGAGCAGGGAGACTGCGGTTTTACACAAATAAGTAGAGGAAAACACATTTAAACACTTTGTAACTCCTCTTTATTTTTTATACTTTATAATTAAAAAAAAATTTTTTTTTTGAGAGGGGCCACTAGATATTTAAAACTAGGCAGAAGGCCTAGAGAAGCAAAAAATGCTCTGGGTCCAGTGAGACGGGACTTGCAATTAAACTCTCTGGTAACCAACAATAACAGCATTTATTGTGTGAAATTACATGCATCACAATTTCAAAAACCCCGTAATACCCCGTAATGTCCAAAATCACATAATTATACATATATAGCCCCTGTTTATAACACATTGACAACAAACATAAAAGTCGAACATAATACATGTATTTATATATATATATATATATATATTCCCCTCAATCTGAACTGATCATGATCATAACTCAATAAATTATTTTTTTTGTTTTAATCTCGACATTATAAAAAGGTACTTTTATGTATATATTTATCACTCCCTCTCTAGAACACATAACAGCCTCTGACATCACAATTAAATTTCATAAAATCACAGTTACAATGTCGGCAGCCCGCATAATTAACTACGAACTGTAACAATTCCATGTCAGATACAAATATACATTATAAATTGAGAAAATATTTGGAATGGCTGGTAATTAAAAAATATAATGATAAGTAAAGCTTGCTATAATGATGGGCAAAATGTGAAACTTGTTGATCAATATAATGTACAGAACCTTTCTAAAAATCTGTCATAAGAATGTTAAACGTTTAGAAATTATTCATTTATTTAATTATATACCTAGTCATTATTTAACCATAAGGATTTGATAATAACAAAAATTAACAAAACAGGTTTAGCATATAATGGCCAGAAAATCTAAGTTACAAAAATATAAGTACCGCCTGTACAATTTCATTCCATGTAAAATTTTATAATCTCCAAAATATTAAATATATATAGACCTTAAAGAAATAGAAAATGTTAATTTCAGCCATCTGTGCATATATAAAATAAAACATGCTGTATTCGTCCGGCTGCATGAGTGTACCAGAGCAAGCCTGACCTGACCAAATATGACCCGTAGAAAACCTGCATGAAATGGCACCAACAGGTGCCTACCATGTGAACAGAAAACCCATTTATAAAATAACACCCGGAAACAGAATAAAAAAACAAACCCCCCCAAATCCTTGTATACAGGAAAAATCATAAAATGTAAAATCCCAGTAATAATCTAAGAAAGACATCCGAACCAGCCGGTTCGGAATCAAGAAAATCATACCTTTATACTTAATTTAGAACAAATTTTCCCTTACAACTTTTGCACCCATAATACATACGAAAACAGCTCTGGTACCCTCCCACAGGTCAGCTTACAATTGCAGTGGTTGTACTTAATTATCAAGTTTAATTTACATTGAAATTGTCTTGCTGACACACCCTCGATTTAACCATGTCGCTGAATAAAGTTAAACTGCTATAACACAAACACCTCACATGGGATGTTCCGCGGGCCAGGATAAAATAGAAAAAAGAATCTATATCACCTCATACGAAGCGGGCGGTTCCATCATTGTTGGTGGCAGCTAGTCCTCCCTCCTCGGTTACAGACGAAGCTTCAGTGCTTCATAGCTGGTGACGGTGGCAGCACACCAAGCTGTGCTCAGATCTCCATTCTTGCGCGAGAATCCTAAATATTCGAAATGATTAATGTACTGTCCACTAATGCTTGCACACTTGTCAAGTATACCAAACACCCGAACTAGCGTTCCCAACCAACTCAAAATAATGCATACAAAATTTTAAATTTTGTATTTGATTTATGTGTTACTAAATGATCATCATTCACTCATAACCAAGCACAGTAATGAGGAACGCACACCGGCTTCGACCAGCCTCAACATATCTTGACATGCTCCCAGCCCACTGGCCACGTGGCGTTACATTCGATCACAAGTTTTGCAAATAACGAATACTAGAAAGGCCCACCAGCTACAGACAATTAACGGATACACAGTACTTCATCTAGGACGATCTTAAAGTTTACAATTAAATGATTTACTCAAAGAACATCCACACTTCTGGTTTCCCATGTGCGTTCATACATAGTTAACAAGACACAGTTTTCACTAAATTACTTAATTCGGTTACGTCTTTATACAAGGCTGAATGAACAGTATTTAATACAATTACAGGCGGTATTCAAATAAAACAACATTAATTAAATATCTCACCGTACTCACAGACATCTGATCGACACCACGTGCATTCAACATGTTCGCATCTGGAATGAATAAGTTTTGAATTTAAAATTTCTTACAACCAAATTATTATGTATATGTATCTAATGCACTTACCGGTGACTCTTAAGCAATTAGCCTGCCATAAAGATGAGGAAGACGACACACAAGAAAAAGGACTGCTACCGAGGAAGGCGGCCTGAGTTGTTTATCCAGTGAGAGCAAGGCCGGAACTGACCATTTGGCATGTGCTCAAAACCGAAACCTGAACTCCGCCGCTAGATCGCGTTCACAGTCGAAACAGTGCCACCAATATTGCGCTTCCCAACTAATAACTCGACACTTATCCGAATTCAGGAAAGCTAGGGTTTGCATTTCCTCGAACGCCGGGTTGTGCAACTCCGGCACAACTTCATAGCTCTTTTTCCGAGTTCAGGATAGTCACTCATCTATGTATATAAAACTCGAAGTCTGAGGATTTATGGGTACTGAATACAAATCCATACCGTTACACCGATTGCCACCAAATTTTGCACAGGTAATTTTTGACACAAGGCAAAAAATACTGTCTAACTTGGAATTTGATATTTTGTCTCGTTCGCACGATCTAGGCCCTTTTAATTATGCCTTTTCGTTGACGCGTATAAAGATGTCAAAAACACCATGGAGACCAGAATTAATTACCATAGTAACGAGTAAATAAACAAAAGCTATTTAGCGGCATCGGAACTGTACATGTATCCATGCCTGCAGTACATTTTCGATGTTTTATATAATATGCGATTGTATCGGTATATTACGATGTGGAAAAGAAGAAGTGTACTAATTGTAAATTGTCCTATTACTTAATGCAAAGTGAAAATACGTGTTGTTTTCATTTGTGAGGTTAGGTGACAACGGTTTTTGGTTTTTTGCTTACTGCTGAAATAAATAAAAGCCGTGATTGAGGAAAACATAACGTTTAGTGTGTTATACAATGCTTCTAACACAGTAACACTTAAAATAAAAAAAATTTAGCGTTTTTGATTTAACAGGTACTTTATAAATATCTCCAAAGGCTTTATAAACCTTTACTTTTAAATCTCCAAAGGCTGTTGCACCAGCATAATAATTTAGTACAAGTTAAAATAATACAAGTGTTGAAAACAGCTTTGGAGAGAATCTGACTAATGAATACAAAATTGTTATACGAGCTGAGAGAACGCCAAATAGACATAGACAATAAAATTATATTAAAATACTTATTAAAAGTCAAATATTTGTATACAAAGCCGCGGGTAACAGCTAGTTACATATAACCAGAAGTCAGCTAGCTGTAATTTTGGAAACTGTAATTTTAATGAATTGTCAGTTGAAAGTTCTACCAATGAATCTTCTTCTTGTATTGTAAGAGAGATGTCTAGTCTGTTCGGCGGACAAACAGATCTGCTACACGACATGATTTAAAGACATTATTAAAGCCATTAGTTTGAAACTACTTAAACAATCTCAATTAGTTTGAACTACAAAAAATACTGGATTCTCTACTAATTGTTTAATGATTCTAAATGTAGATTTAGATTTTAAAGCATAAAAAATCGGAGAAAATTACGGTAAATTCTATTTTTTCTTAAAAGTGTCTACGGACCCCCTGAAACAATGTCGCGGACCCTACTTTGGTATCCACTGTCGTAGAGCATATGAAGTCGTTAAGCACAACTTTAATTACAGTAAAACGAAGAAGACAAACAAGCGAATTGAAGTTCTTGAGGAAAACCAAAGGATGCACCCTTAGAGATCAAATACGAAACGAAGATATAAGAGACTGAGCTAAATGTTATTTCTATGTCCAGCAGAATAAGGGAAAGACAAATAAAATGGACGCAGCATATCGAGAGAATGGAAGATTCTCTAATCTTCTAAACAAGTAATACTGTTCCGTAATGCGGAAAAAGTGTTACACCATTACAGAACATTCTCGGCTATTCTAGTGTAATCCGGCTGTAATATTGTGTGCGTACGTGATCTCACATGCGTTAGCCAGACTCTTCCAAATTTACCGGCCTCGCGCACTGTGTCAATGTTGAAATCAATCACATTCTGGTGTTTCCTAGTGGCGTTCTTGACGCGTAGTATGGAATTTGCTGGAATTTCAGCGGGGTATAAATACAAGTACTCACCGACGCTTAGTTCCGTTATTGTCGGGCGGTTTACACAGTGTGGTTCGAAGTATTGTGGCGAAGTGTTATGTGTTTTATAGTTGTGCGGAACAATTGTGATACAATTGTGTTTTATATTAGTTGACATTATTATTGCGTGTGAACAGGTTTTATTTGATTTTTTGTAAGAGACTATCTTGTTGATTACAAACTGCTTAATTGTGATAATTAAAACTGGTGATTAGTGACTTAATTAGTGTCTTGTATTCTGTTTGACCTCAGTCAAACTAAGGTTCTGTATTCTTGTATCAGTAAGACCTCAAGACGATTATACAGTCCTCAAGGAAGACGAGATATAGGTACACCAAGGAAGAGTGTACCTCAGTAAAGTCGGAACAGGCTATAAGCCTATACCTTGACGTGAAGAAGAAGAGGGGAAGATAACAGTTACAACAGGGCTACCATATTTTTAAAATCCAAAACGACGACACCTTGGTAAAATTGGCGGATACCTTGATGAAGTTGATGTGGTGTTGACTAAGGGTGTATTATCTGTGCACGGTTTAAATAGACCAATATTTTCATCATTAAATAATTTATTTATAATTCTAAAACAGTATATAACATTTATTTAACATTCTAATACTTTTAACATTTATAATTCTAAAACATTTTAAACTATATTGGTACTTTTAATTAAATAAATTAACATTGAAATTATTAAAGAAACATTATTTGAATTAATATGTTCGCCATATTACCTTTCTCTTTATACTACACTGAAAACTCCGATCGGCAAATTGAACACATAACTGTATCATCCAAGCAACTAATCTGCGCAATAACGGATACTGTTCTTTCAAACGCTGATTGAATCCACATTTTTGTTTTGACATAATTAGGAAGTTATTAAAAATTAAATAATTATAACTGAAATTAAAAGTGACGCCTTTTTGACTAACACAACTGAAAGAGCACGAGTACTATAAGAAATGATTAGAAAATAACCAAAACAGGACAGTATTTCGTCAGACATACACGTATATACGTGTATACTCGATAATGAAATCGTGTACCGATCGTGAAATATTATGATTCATCATCTGTACATAGGTTTATTCTAGTCTTTCGACGATGAATTAAAACATGTAAATTGGAAAACCTGATTAGGCCTAATTGACGCTGCGGCTTGAAGAGACACACAGTCCACGAATCGATGCAATCGCCATAGGACCTGAGGACGCGAAAGTAGCTGCCGCAAGCCGCAAGCACCACTATTAATGTGTGGCAGCAGATATGCAACTCTCTGGCATAGCAAACTTCCTGCCGTGAAGCAGAGCGTCCGGAAATGGCAAGTAGCAGGCGATCGATGCAATTGCCATAGGACCTGAGGACGCGAAAGTAGCTGCCGCAAGCACCACTATTAATGTGTGGCAGCAGATATGCAACTCTCTGGCATAGCAAACTTCCTGCCGTGAAGCAGAGCGTCCGGAAATGGCAAGTAGCAGGCGATCGATGCAATCGCCATAGGACCTGAGGACGCGAAAGTAGCTGCCGCAAGCACCACTATTAATGTGTGGCAGCAGATATGCAACTCTCTGGCATAGCAAACTTCCTGCCGTGAAGCAGAGCGTCCGGAAATGGCAAGTAGCAGGCGATCGATGCAATTGCCATAGGACCTGAGGACGCGAAAGTAGCTGCCGCAAGCACCACTATTAATGTGTGGCAGCAGATATGCAACTCTCTGGCATAGCAAACTTCCTGCCGTGAAGCAGAGCGTCCGGAAATGGCAAGTAGCAGGCGATCGATGCAATTGCCATAGGACCTGAGGACGCGAAAGTAGCTGCCGCAAGCACCACTATTAATGTGTGGCAGCAGATATGCAACTCTCTGGCATAGCAAACTTTCTGCCGTGAAGCAGAGCGTCCGGAAATGGCAAGTAGCAGGCGATCGCAGTCGTCGTGGACAAGTTTGCATCACCAGACTACGCATTGGGTACACAAACTTGACGTCTTCGTGGCGGAGAACTACAAGAACTTGTGGCGGAGCACTTACAGTGAAACACAAGTCTGAAGAATGTAGTGTTCTTTTTAAACTGAGAAAAGGAGAGAAAGCCCTGAAAGAAGACCTCGGAAATGAAAAGTTGGCGATTGACATAAGTCTATCCTATCCAAATGCAGCAATTTTATTCTATGAGTTCTGATAGACTGTTCTGAGCCAATTCCATTTTCAAGCTTCAAGCTTCCATTTTCACTGTTAAGCTACAATGTAGGTGAGAAACAGCTATCGACAGGAACGACATTGCTAGTCGACGTTGTTGGGCTAAAGGCTAAAGGCTTCAGATGCCAAGACCCCAGAACTTAAAAAAAAAAAAACAGCGTTTAATGGAGTTCTATGCTTGACTGTAAACACGAGGAGACGAGGAAGAAAAACAAAACAAAGAACTTTTTTATATGTTTATATATTGCGATGTACAAGGCCGCATAGAATAAGTAGTCGATAATAGATCATGGAATGTTTTGGCTTTTATTAAAAATTTACCTTAAGTTTTAGATTGCACAGTATTTTACTATTGTTTATGATAACGCAAAAAATTAATAGATTGTTTCTAATACAAAATAAAATAAATTAATCGTCCTGTTAAAATAAAATAAATTACTACTTCGGTTGCAAATAGAATTAATGAATAGTTTCTGTTGACCTTCTCTTTATACTTAAAAATAATGCTTTCCTACGCTCTAATTACATAAGTCTTACTTCCTACAAGTTTTTCTGTCTCTGTTAGTTTATAATTGTTTTATTAATTGATATAGTTTATATAAATGGTTTGATAAACGATGAGATGTTACTCCTCTTTTCCTGATAACTGTCAACAGATGTTCCTTTCAGGTAGACATCAGGAAACAGCCGCTCCTCCTGTGGTTCCTTCTGTAAGATTATTACAATGTTCCAACACGCAACTTTTACTTTAACTAATTCTCATTGAAACATCTATCATATTATGTTAAGAGTGAAATTATTATTTTATATGCAAATATCACAGATTGCAACACACACACACACACACACACACACACACACACACACACACACACACACACACACACACACACACACACACACACACACACACACACACACACACACACACACACACACACACACACACACACACACACACACACACACACACACACACACACACACACACACACACACACACACACACACACACACACACACACACACACACACACACACACACACACACACATATTATATAAAGAGAAAAGGTGTATGGCGTGTTTTTTTTAAAATAATGGTAACACTTATTATATCATATCGACTTTGTAAGAATCATTCAAAACTTTTTTAAATAAATGTTCAAAATTTACGAATTAAAACTTCAACATTATTATTCGCATTTTTTTCTTTTGTGTGTGCTCAGCGTACATACAATTATTGTCTGTCACTATACAAATAACATTACACAAATATTCATAAATATAATACACAAGATATAAATTGACATATACGGGATAAATAGACATTTTTATAATATACAATGTGCTCTCGACTTGCTCAGATTGTATTTCTTTTAAATTGCATTTTTTTAATATTATTACTACTTTGCTTTGTGTGCCTATATATGAATATCGTATTCATGAAATATCAATCAAATTTAGAATTACATAAACATTTATGCTGCGTTATAATATCAAAATATCGGTATGGAGAACCATACATGACTTCCATATTCTAAGATTTATATTTAAAATCATTTTCAGCCAAACAGCCAGGGAAGGAATTTTAACAAAAAAATACTTCTTTGTTGCCAATAACGTAGTACACATATAAAAAAAAATTACCCATGTTAAAACATAAAACATGAGATTTATAAAACATATCTAAGATTTATATTTAAAATCATTTTTGAAATAAAATATTTTCATAGAACCTACTAACGCTTGGGAAATCTGAGGAGCCAATCAGAGTTGGGCCTACCTGTCACTCTGCTGAATTTGGTGGAAAGCCCTGTCACTGTCGTCAAAGTATCAGCCTTGACAGGGTCCTCTTTTTCTGCAAAATGGGAGAGGCTTGAGATGGAGTGAGTGACATGGTCCCCACCTCAATGAAGAACCCATTGTTTTATAAAAATATATTTAAATTTTGAAAACTGAAAAAATTCTTTTCTTGTTGTAAATATTTATATTTTATAATCAAAATGACTTTATTTTTGTTACCTGGCAACAAAATTATTTTATTTTCAACAATTACCATTGTTTCAAAAAGTTTAAATAAATTTTCAAGTACTTTACTCTTGTTAAAACGTAAAAGGTTGCAGGTAAACTACCCCTTCCCCTTAACCGATCTTCACCAAAATCTAAAGACTTTGAGTCCTCTACAATTCACTGACGTATGCAAAAAATTATTTGATTCTGTTTGAATTTGCGGCTGTTATCGTTTGCCATAGAAAATACGCTTGATAAAAAACGTTGCAGGTAAACTACCCCTTCCCCTTAACCGATCTTCACCAAAAACAATAGGTCTTGAGAACTCTACAAATCATGGCTGTATGCAGAAAATTATTTGATTCTGTTTGAATTTGCGGCTGTTATCGTTTGCCATAGAAAATACCCTTGTTAAAAAAACGTTGTTGGTAAACTACCCCTTTTCCTTAACCGATCTTTACAAAAAACAACAGATCTTGAGAACTCTACAATTTAGGGCTGTATGCAAATAATCTTTTGATTCTGTTTGAATTTACGGCTGTTATCGTCTGCCATAGGAAATACCCTTGTTAAAACATAAAACGTTACAGGTAAACTACCCCTTTCCCTTAACCGATCTTCACCAAAAACAATACGTCTTGAGAACTCTACAATTCAGGATTGTATGCGAAACATTATTTGATTCTGTTTGAATTTGCGGCTGTTATCGTTTGCCAAAAAAGAAATTTCCCTTGATAAAAAAAAACCGTTGCAGGTAAACTACCCCTTTCCCTCAACCGATCTTCACCAAAAACAATAGGTCGTGAGTACTCTACAAATCAGGGCTGTATGCAAAAAATTATTTGATTCTGTTTGAATTTTCGGCAGTTATCGTTTGCCATAGAAAAAAAATCTACACATAGACACACAGATACACAGACAGACACACAGACACACACACAGACACTTTTCGGAAAACGACTTTTTTTCATGTTTTGAGTGTAGTAGAATCAGAATCTGCAATAATCTCGAACACGATTTTTTTTGCCATCACCATACTTCCATTCCTTAAGGAATATGGAAGTAAAATAATAATAATAATTTCGTAAATGTCAAATATCATTATAAATGACTACAATTTAACCAATTAGATTTTACAATTATTATGTGCACTATTAAAGTTTATCATTGCCTCTTTACTCTTTTCTTTTTAATGTCTTTTATGACTCGTTGGTTGACGAGTAAAAATGTTTTCATGTCACCTTATTGCTTGTGCGGTGATACTCAGTGATTACTCGTCATGATCCTGAGTCCTGTGTCCTGTGTCGTCTGATCCTCCTGGAGTCCGTCGTCCGGTCCTCCTGGTTCACTCAGCATTCAGATGCCTCGTACGGTGCTATCTCCATACTGCTGGGGTATCGACCTTGGATGCTCCACAGTCGGGCATAGCCTTCGGCTGCAGATGTGTTCCAGTAGAATGAGGGTCGAGGCTTACGATCCTCGCTTACTAATACTGTCGGGCGAAAAAATCATGTTTCAACAATTCTGTGCACGATTTATATTGTTATAGTTTGTCAAGCATCCCTTTACAGATTCGATTATTTTTCGTACTTATTTTAATTTTATTCGCAACATGCGAAGTCTTTTGTTTATTACTCGATGTTCACACGATCGGTAATTTTTTTTACTGTATATTAACAGTTTTTCTATACTTTAATTATTCTTTGTTCTATTCCCTTTTATTTACACTGCATTAATATGTATTATTTGTTTCGCACTAGATTTTGCAAATGTGCTCGTCTTTATATTATTAATAACATTACGTAATTTGTTTTGTCATATCTTACGTGCACTTACCAAAATTTAAATAAATTACCTATTTGATTCACATTTATTCACGGGTGACGCTACGGCGGTTTCTACTGGTTCACACACACACACACACACACACACACACACACACACACACACACACACACACACACACACACACACACACACACACACACACACACACACACACACACACACACACACACACACACACACACACACACACACACACACACACACACACACACACACACACACACACACACACACACACACACACACACACACATCACTTACACTGTACACACTCTTAGCTTGTGTGTGGCGTGATATGCCAGTACCGTCCTGCACATTCGGTGTTCCCCTTCGCTGGTTACTTACAGCTTTCAATATGTATTTTTTTAAAAATTGACAATATTAATTATTTGTTTTAATTTAGCAGTTCTTTTTACCTAACTGCGACAATGCACATTAACGTACGCAGACGTACTGTTGCAATATATATATATATATATATATATATATATATATATATATATATTATAACCGAACGAAATACGGTGTATACGTTAGCTTGTAATAAACCAAAAGATTTACGGTTGTTATTTATAATTATGTTTGTGTTTAAAATATTAAAGGTCTTGTTTAAACAAAGTTCAATTATGTGTGAAATATTCTTTTGAAATATATCAAAGTTTGAAATAGTTGTTTCTAATTGAAGGTTACTAATGTAGTAAAGTAATTTAAAATGTAACATTCGAGGTTACTCACAGTGTGTTTACAATGGTGTAATTATACTTGTTTGAAAAGAATTCCCTTATATGAAACAAATAAAATAGTTGGGTTGATAATAATTAAATGCTAAATTTGCTTAATTTGAAATGTAAAGTATAATAGTTGGTTGCTTGATAATGATGATCTTCTGGTTGATACTGGCTGTAAAACTTCTCCTCCAGGTTGCTGATAGTCTTAGTACGTTACGTCTCGTAATGTCTGGACAATATAAATAACAAAATATACTTTCACGTACCTGGTCGTGTTTTCTAGAAGTTCACTAAGCTGTCAACTCAGTTTACAAACACCAACTCACTTTAGTAGCAAGGTTAGATTGCCTTGTTTGCTAGTTAGTGGGCGCCACACGGATTTATTTAGGGAAAATCCCGTGTAAAACCCACGAATAGAATTACTGAATGATTAAAAAATTTAAAATAATTGTGTATCACCTTTATGGCAATGCTATTCCAAAATATTAAAACACAACTGAAGGTTGTTTGAGTTTTCTTAATAAAATATTTAATTATCATATAGAAATAAATCAAATCGAGTGATGCTGTTAATAATGGGTTTTATTTACACCCTTATAGAGAATTCAAAAACAAATATAATGAAAACATACAAGTTGTACAATTATAAATCAGTTATTATATGCCTTATACGGCTTGCTCAGAACATGAATTATAAATCTGGCTAAGTCCAGATGTTATTTATTTTTAACATTAAAATTATGAAAATCTCAGATGTGAATTCTTTGAGACACGAAAAAGAAAATTATGCCTACACAATGTCTAATGATTTGGTGATAAAATATTGATTGATAATGTTTTGAGGTTACTTTCATTAAGTAAACAAATAAAAATGACCTGTTAAGAGATCGCGCGTTCGTCAACGCTTGCTTTTTGATTTACAAAATTTATCATGTGAGAACACTTATAACTAACATACAGCTTAATTCATAATAACAAATTCATATAATAAATTGAGACATGGTGTAATCTTGAAATGTTTCTGTGTTTTGCGTCAGTACAGATCAGTGTAGAAAAATTGTACAGGTTATGGCGCTCTGATAAAAATGAATAATGATTGCACTGTTACCTTTTGGTTTTAATTATTTAATTAAAACTCATTAACCACTTCGGTAATCGGATTATAATGATTACCGGGTTTTGTACAACACAAGCACCAGAACAGAATATTGCGATCCTCTTCTGACTTAATGGATCATGAATGATAATAATTAATTACTTTCTGTTCATTATTTCCCGCACTAAATTGAAATAATACTGCACATAATCACTGTTGTTTTCTGTAGATTAACTTGAAGTAGTTGTTTCTTGGTGTTGAACTATTTATTTCGATGTATTATGTAGATGACGCTAATAGTTATTAAAAATGTAGAGATAGTAAGCACACGTCCTGTGCTGTATGAAGTCGGTCTGTGTCTGTCTTAAATTGGTTGCTTCCTTCTTATATACCCCGCTCGTTGATCGGCGTTAGGTAAAAATGTTAATTACTAACTAATTTTGTGATTGGTCCTGGCAGGTGTGACGAGTATGACGTACTTTTATTTTGGCCGTTAAAAACGGTTTCCAACCGCCAAACTGTGAAATGATTGACAGCTTGTCGTTGTTGTTGTTATTCGCATACAGATTTCTGATGCTTTTTTGGTAAATGATGCTAACATCTTTCCCGCACTTAATACAGTTGCGATTGGGTCGATATCATCATCAAATTAAAGATCATTTTTTCTTCTTTAATTTGATGTCACTCGATACCAAGTTAACTTCACTTTGACCGACATTGTTATAAAATCAATGTTCGGGTACACCATTTTCACTGTCGTCTGCTTTTTCTGAATCACCGATTTTACGCTTTGGTTAATATTGTTTGTGTTCACATATCATTTTATTATTCAAACGTTTATGTGGGAACACCATTAACTGTGTACTGACATTTTTACTGAACATTTTGAGTACACCTAAACTTTATACACTGTACTGAACGATCCTAATTACTATGACATTTCATTTTATGCTAACTCGTTCTATTCTACTATTTAACAATTGAAATATGATGAAATATATCATTTTAATAATGTTTTTTGTTATGTCAGAGCATAACAATTGTTTTGTGTATTCTAATTTACACTTACGTTACCTCCCAATAATCAATTCACTGACTAATGCTTGGTCTAGGCGTTGTTAAGACATATCGCTCATATTGGAATTTTGCCTTAACAACACTTATTGGTTCTCAATTCGGTAATTTGTTGAGGTACTTTACTTGTATAAGATTCCCTCACACAGATGGTTTTTCTTTCTCATCAGTATTTTTGAGATTGAAATATATCTTTGTTCTCACTCTGTAGCCATTGCTAATTTTAGTTTTTGGCATTCATAATTTACTAGTCATGGTTAAATTTATTATCAGCAAAATGCTAATTCTGATTTCACAGTATTCAGATGCTTATTGATTCACTTTTTTATTTACATATAATATTCGGTTTACATTAACTACTGACTTGATTGACAGCTTAATGTAAATTTACTCTGTCCATCAGTTTGTGTTAGTCTTTGTCTGGTTGTAGTGTCAAACAGTATTTGGGTTTACTGCTTCATGTGGTACTTCTGCTTCATTCTTCTTTCTTGGTTTCTCCTTTCTTGGTTATTCTTACTACTACATTCCCTATTTACATTGTTGTTTTGTCCTTACAAAATCTGATTACATACATTTAGGTTAGGTAACATTTTGTTATGTTACAATATATATATATATATATATATATATATATATATATATATATATATTGTACTGTTATTTTTGTGACGTCTCCCTTGTTAAGATATCACAAATGTCGGGAACCAGTTCAATTTGTTACCTGTTAATTGAACTAGCTGCCGTTGTTAGTAAACCTTAATCACTAACAAATTATAACACTTTATTATTCAGGAATTAAGCAAGGATTGTATAAATTTATTCACTCGTTGGGTGTTAGCAGAAACATCTCTTTATTAACATATATATATCTCATACTTTACTTTACTTTTAAAACTCAGATTCTAAAATTTTCTGCATTAAATATTTTGAGAATTTACTTTTTATTCCTTTTATATCAAAAGCATTCAGCTATATATTGCTTTTAGTACCTCGGATCCGGGACTCAACTTAGTTATGTTTTTATTACAACTTCAACCAAATTATTAGAAGAAGAATTTTGGTGGTAAATTTTAAAATTAATTTAAATCTAAACATCGTAATGTCATTACTACTTCATTACAGTGATTACAAAAATATATATATTAAACTTTTAAATTATCAAAAGTTCTTTACTGTTCTTTTGTTACTGGTCTTGTTGTTTTACAATGAATTTGTGTTACAGATATTATGTTTTGATATCACCTGAATATAACATGTGTATGCTGTAGGGTCCATGATGGTCATCTTCAGTCCTCTTCTAGGGTGTAATCCACGGTTGCTCTTGAAGTTCCATGAGGTTGATTGTTTCTGGTAGTCTCTTCCTAGACGATTAGATTTTGGTTCTAGAAGTTCATCCGGTTGCTGTTTGTGTTATCTTCTTTCGGAGTCGGTAGTTTACATTTTACTTTTAGTTACAGTTTTTATTTTATCAGCACTAAATTCTGGTAATTAACATTTCTCACCATTTACAGCTTGCTAAGAGATGTGTCGGATAAGTTTCCTTTTTTATTCTATACATGTTTCCTCACGCACTACATTATAATTTTGTTTTTATTATTATTATTATACTACATAGGTCAATTCGAACTCATTATAAACGTGATTAAATATTGTTTAACGGTATACACCTACGTGTATGTTCACAACACAGCAGCTACATCCTTACATCTCGGTGTCTATCGGGCGAGTGTATGCAATGTTTAGCGGCAAGGGGTCAGTAGCTGGCGCGGTTTTACGCACTGAGAAATAGTTCGTTCTTTTAAGTTATATTAATTATTTACTAATTAAGTCGTAATACATTATTTTACCTTTTGGTTACGAATTATGAATTTCTTTAATTATTTTGTACATATTTTATTTAATTAAAGTAATTATTATTATTAGCTAAATAACACCGTTCTTAACGTGTTGGTACGGGACAATTTGCACGTTGTTGCATGAATCTAGGCATAGGTAAGGGGTGGATAATACTCTTACTTGTATTGAAAGCAAATTTTTATTTGTGCGATTTAAACATTTTTTTAAATCGTCACATTATCTTTTCTTATTTATATTTGTTTCTGTCTGCTATAGTAATTGCCCCTTTATTTGGGCGATCAGTACGCGTTGTCTATATTATTTTAGTATTTGAATATTTTTTTAAGTATTGTTTATATTAACCATACGATCATGAAAAACTATCTCAGGGTAGACAACTAATATTTCGATTTATATTATTTAATATTGGGAATGATTATTACTTTCTTTAGTCAGTACCAAATAACTCTGGTAAACAAAATTTGAAGAAATAATATTAAGATAATGCCGTGGGCATGCGAGTCGTTCAATTCTCAGCTTTTCAAAACTGCAACGGGTTCAAGTCTTGTACTCTTGTAGTTCCTTTACAATTTGTCACCAGCATAGATGTCGCTCTTAAAAGGATTATTTTGTTTATAAAATTATTTCCAATGTTTACTAGTTAAATCTTCTGTTATTTTTATTCTTTATTAAACTTCTTTTCATTCTAATATTTTATACACTTCGTTACAAATTCTAAGTAAATTATTTTTCTTTGGCTTATTGATCCAAGATAGGTTACAATATTCATTATTTTCTTTTATTATTTATACCAATTGAGTTACTTTAACTCTCACAGAATGTGTATAAGATGAAAAATTGAATTAGACTTATTTACCGAATCTTCCTGTCTGATGTGTGTTCTATTAAATATAAAATTAAACTCCACAGATTTTCTTACATTCCAACACAATTCAATTATAACAATCTACATTTGCCATCTTGATACCTCACTAAATTTGTCACATATTTTCAAAATATTGCTCTTAAAAACATATATAATTTTACTAATTATTAATAAATACATTTATCTGATTTTTACATTTTTCATTCTAATTTGTATCTATTATATTATAATCTTATAACCCTTTAGTTTTATTTTAATGTTTATTTTAATTTTATTATAATAATTGTCAACATATATTTTCTTCATGCTGTTCTGTATCATAGAGTCCCAATACTTGAGTTTACCTATATGTTTGTCATGAATAATTAATCAGTTTTTGATTAGAATTCTACCATATGTTCAAAATATTATTAAATTTATACCTTTGATTTTTCTGAAATTATTATTTTATTCTTATGTACTGTTGTTCATTTTTACAGCAGTACATTATATATATATTGTAATAATACTAAATTATGGATACGTCTTCGTTTTCGTTTAAGCCCCACGTTGATGGCGGCAATTTGTAATAAAACTACTTATGGTGAGTCCTTCTTTGATCAGTCCCCCCCGTAGGAGTCGTCAATTTGTTATGGAAGAAGTATGTTAGGTACTAGCGGTGAACCGTCCGTCTTATTCAAACCCCACTGTTGTAATCAATTCAGTAACGAACTGCTTGTTAATTATGTGAGGACGTATGTAATAATGTATGATACCAGCTGGAGACGTCAAATTATAAAGAGATCTTGTCTATGAGTATAATTAGTTATAAGAGACTCCGATGTAACAAACGCCAAGTAGTACGTTGTAGGTGGCGATTCGTAACAATTAAAATGCTGTTACCTGGTTTAATTAATATGTTATTAACTAATATACCTTGCGGTTGTGACCAGTGAAACCCTCAGAACACAGATTATTAAGTCCACAAACTTAGAATTATATTCCTGAATTTATAATGGTAGTATTCTGTAGACTTAATTTAATTCTCAGTGGTTGTTTAATATGAGCAATATATATGGAGTATTTACTGAATGTAAGTGGTTTTTGTCTCAACCCTAGTCCCTCAACGATAAAAATTTCATTCAAATTTAGTATGGCAAAACCCGTTAGTTCAGCAATCTCCCGTCCCACCAGCTGCAAACTTGGAGCGCTGTTATTGGAAATAAGTGTGCGTATAGGTTAGTTATTCTGAGTGTTTGTATCAATCTGTTAATAAATTATTACGCCAATTACATATAGTATTTTCTCTGCAATGATTAAAACGTTATCTCATACAACAAATGTACTTTATTTATTTTTCTCTGGTATTTAACCAGTTACGTTGTCTCAGACAAACAATAAGACAATACAATCGACTATCCCAACATGTATCGATTCTTAATTATTCGAACTCTAAAAAGAAAAACATATATACTTTGAAAATAATGACAAATAATTCTTATACCAGGGTTCGTGTAGTTCTTTGAACCATTAGTAAGGCCAGGTAAAACGCATAATTAAGGTTGTTCAATTTACAAAAAGAATAAAATTATTTACTTAAAATACAATGATATGAAAATAATTTGTTTTTTTACCCAAGCGGCGAAAGCTTCATTAGGCGGTGAATGTTTGTCAACTACGATCAAAATGCAGGTTATATCGTCTTCACCCAGTAAAACTGCTCTGATCTTCAATGAATGGATGATGATAATCCCACGGGAACTCTGGTGCTTCGAGTCTTCTTTTGGGTCTTCACAATTCTTGGTCCCAACGAACTGGAATTAGGATCTCAACTTCCGCTGTCAATGAAGGTTATTTCGTCAACCGAATCTTCTGTATTTCCAAATATTTCCGTTAATTCAGGCTTCAACTCTTTATTGGTCTTCAATTTATAGCATGAATTGGTTTGATACCAAATTCAGCGGAATTGTTTAGTGAATGAGGTGAGACGCTTTCAGTTCTTTTTTATTGTATTCATTGATAATTTATAGGGTTATTTAATTTGTATGATTCATTAACATTCCAGTATAATTGTTTTGCAAAATGCTTTTTTTCAATTTGGATATATATTTTCTTTATATTTATTCATATATTTTAAATATGTCGGTTCATTTCAACCTAATAGCTTGTAACAATCAGTACCATCTATTCAAAATCAACAAGTTACTAAAAATCAGTTGCCTTAACAACCAGGTTTTCTATATATCCTTGAGCCGGCATTATAGAATATTACTACTCCTTTCCAATAAAATACTCCATGCTTGGATTAATATTGAATCACATAAAATTCTCCCCTAACCTTCCTTATTAAACAGTAAATGTTTTACTAGAGTTTCGTTGGACTGGGTTTACTAAAAAGGTATTAATTTCCTTTCACTAATATGGAATTTAGGCCTATAGATTCATTTGCAACCATTATAACATTATTTGGTTTTTAACTTAATTTTCTTTTTACCTGACCTACTGTACAATTAATTATTGATTACATAGTTAATTACATGAATTTTAATTTACTGGTGGTTATTTGTTTTTACATTAATCAATTGGTTCTGGAACCCTTTATTAATTTATGACATAATTGTCAGAACTACTTGTTAGACTTGAAACACTGGTCACACTCCTGATCCAGTTTATAAACATTAATTAGAACAACAGTATCTTTCAATTTTATACAATACTGACAACTTAGTACCGTGCCTAACATTGGTAACTATATTGTGCTGTATAAAAACAAATCTAATATAAAATATAAACATAATTATTGAGTAAGTATTATTATCAAACAACATCATTTCATTTTTAACACATTCAACATACAATATAAATATTCTGTAGACCTTAACATGTCACAGTACAAAACAAACATTTCATTACATCCAATCATTCATTGGTCTGGCTCTTTTACATTTAATATTAGTCATTGCCTCCTTTTTACTTGAGGTCCTTCTCAAACATATGAACTATCGAACAACCTTAAGTCAGGGTATGGTCTTTGACCATATTTCATTCAGTCTTTTATGTAACGTTGGGGAACCTCAACTATGTTGCGTTACATAACACCCCCCCTTCGAAATAAGTTTATTTTGGTATAAACAAAGTTTAGCAAGAAATAAACTTCTAATTTGTATCTGGCCAATTGGTTTCCTATTTATAGTACTTTTATATTTCCCAATTATTCGTTATTTTATTATCATTTCTTCGTTCCTTCTTAAAGTCAATTATTTCCCAAGTTTAAATCTTATTTCTATAATCATTCTTGTGACATTCTTCATTAATTATACATTTTGGATCTGGTTTTATTTAATTCTCTATATTTATTTGTGAGTTTTCCCTCTAATATTTAATTTTCCTAAACCTCCCTAACATTATAACTGGAATCGAATCGGTGGTGCTCTATCGGCTAACCAATTACCGTCGTCCGTTACATACTTTCTGGGATCAGAGGAACATCATCTCTGCCCAGTCAAATGATTGCTGGAATATTCTACAGTCAATCTTCATTAATAAACCTCGTAAGGTAGTCATCATGTGACCTTCAATAAAATAATAAATAATAATCATATTCTAGGGATTATTCACTGTACTTTAACTCAGATCATATTATTTCTTCATATTAATTCTTCCTTCTATTATACACTTTTTCTCTCCAATACTTGGCTATTTTATTGACATTTATTAATTGGGTTTTGTTTACGGATAATTCTTAACCATTAGTTTTTTTTCTTTTCTTGTGATCCTTTTGATGGTTCCATTTTGGCTTCTTCATTCTCTTGTCTTCATTGGCTCATATTCCTTTGTGATCAATACAGCTGGTTATGAGATTTTGGTCAGTACTATACATTACATTATGTAGCTATATTCTTCTGGCACAATCATTATTATTTCTTTTACATTCTAAATTACATTTCTCACTATTATATTACATCAGATAAACTCATTTCGTCTTTTGGTTTTGATGATTTTTTTTTTTAAGTTGAATTAGTGTAAAATTTTTTCCTTCTTTCATATCAGTTTAAAGCAATTTCTTCTAAATTGTATAGTAAGGTGTTCTTACTTATTTTTCGACTTTGGTTGTTCTTTTTATCTTCAAAATTCTCTTTCTTATATAATTCATAAATTGTTTTCTTAGATACTTGTTTGTAAGTTGAGCTTACTTCATTTTTTGAATTTTGGGGTATTTATTCTCTTTATTTTAAATCATACTGTTTCTAAATAATTATGAGTAAGTTGTTCTTACATCCTTTGGAATTTTGGGTTTTAGTCTCTTCATTTTATATTATATCGTTTCGAAATTACTTGAGTAAGTTGGCCTTACATGCTTTTAGAATTTTGGGTTTTTATTTACAATGGGTTGCTTGGTCCTGTATCCATAAAATCCGTCCCTTTTCTTTTATATTCTGTTTAGAATCTGTTTTTAACCGTGGTCCATTATTTCCTCTGTACTGATTGTCCGGATTCCTCTAGTGTATAGAGTTATTTCTGTCCTTGTGACATATCTCATTATTGTACAGTTCTTGCCTCTTGTCACTATAAAATTGTCATTTATAGTCAAGCTCATCATTGTCCTTTGAACTGATTCTTCTGTACTGTCTCTTAATTGTTCTGATGGTTCATACATAAATTCCATAAGTCCTCCATGCTCCTTAGTTAGTTTTGGCCTTTTTGGTCCTTCTAGTCCATCTGGGAATTCAAGTGTGGTTCGTTTAAAGTTTCTCACTTGCCTTACTTCTCTGTTTTCCGTAATTGGTCTATTATGCAGTTTAACTAATCCCCCTTTAATCATTTCCAATTCTTCCCGTGTATCTATTAATTTCCTTTTACACATTTGTCTTATTCTCACTATCTTCATTTCATCATGAACCCGTTCTATTCTTCCGGTTCTATCAATTGGTATCTTGTCAAATTTTTCTTGGGTCTTCGCTTGTATGTTTCCTATTTGAGTAATTTTGGTCTCTACTTCTACTCTGAGTTGCATGATGGGTTCATCTGTCTTTTCCAGATCCACCGTAATTTCATTTATTTGCTGTCTTACCTCCACTTCACAGCTATCAACTCCTTTGTTCCATGTTTCATTGACAATTATAATACTTCCATTTATGACTTCCCTCAACGCTAGGACTTGTTCATTGATGATTTGCCGCAACTCCTTATTATGGTTTTCAATTTTCTCATCCATTCGTTTGTTATTCTCCAGAATCTGCCTCAAACTCTCATCATTCCTGTCAAACCTTTTATTCATTTGCTTGATTAAATTTTCGCTCAAAATTTCGTTTTGTTTTCTTGAGTTTTCATTAATACTGTCTATTTTATTTTCCAGCTTCTCATTGATTTGTCTAAAATCGGCCTTCAATTGTTCATTATTTTCATTTATGGTTTGTCTCAAAAGTTCACTAGTACTTTCCTTAATACTGTCTATTTTTTCAGAGTTTTCTTCAAATTTTTTATTTAATTCTTCCTTCTGTGTCCTGGAATCTTCTTTGATACTGTCTAACTTTTCGTTAGTTTGTCTTAAACTCTCATTAGTTTGTTTATTATCCTCCTTCATACTACTCATTAATTCCATTAATTTTTCCCAATTTAATCCTCCTCTGGCTTCCTCCTTATCTGGTTGGTCCCCTTGGGTATCCTCTTCCACTATTTCCGTTTCCGTATCCATAACTATTTCAGTTTCTTCTGTATCACCTGTCTGTTGATCCATTTCACTGTCCGTGATTAATTCTATTTCTTGTTCCTGTCCACCTTCTTCCTTCTCCTTCTCTTCTGCCCTTTTCTTCGATCTGCCTCTGGTATTAAGCATTCCTGTGCCTCTAATGGTTGCCTGCTCAAGTTAAGTAACAAATAATATGATTTTTTACTTAACTAAAGCCCACTCGTTGAGCGCCAATTTGTAATAATACTAAATTATGGATACGTCTTCGTTTTCGTTTAAGCCCCACGTTGATGGCGGCAATTTGTAATAAAACTACTTATGGTGAGTCCTTCTTTGATCAGTCCCCCCCGTAGGAGTCGTCAATTTGTTATGGAAGAAGTATGTTAGGTACTAGCGGTGAACCGTCCGTCTTATTCAAACCCCACTGTTGTAATCAATTCAGTAACGAACTGCTTGTTAATTATGTGAGGACGTATGTAATAATGTATGATACCAGCTGGAGACGTCAAATTATAAAGAGATCTTGTCTATGAGTATAATTAGTTATAAGAGACTCCGATGTAACAAACGCCAAGTAGTACGTTGTAGGTGGCGATTCGTAACAATTAAAATGCTGTTACCTGGTTTAATTAATATGTTATTAACTAATATACCTTGCGGTTGTGACCAGTGAAACCCTCAGAACACAGATTATTAAGTCCACAAACTTAGAATTATATTCCTGAATTTATAATGGTAGTATTCTGTAGACTTAATTTAATTCTCAGTGGTTGTTTAATATGAGCAATATATATGGAGTATTTACTGAATGTAAGTGGTTTTTGTCTCAACCCTAGTCCCTCAACGATAAAAATTTCATTCAAATTTAGTATGGCAAAACCCGTTAGTTCAGCAATCTCCCGTCCCACCAGCTGCAAACTTGGAGCGCTGTTATTGGAAATAAGTGTGCGTATAGGTTAGTTATTCTGAGTGTTTGTATCAATCTGTTAATAAATTATTACGCCAATTACATATAGTATTTTCTCTGCAATGATTAAAACGTTATCTCATACAACAAATGTACTTTATTTATTTTTCTCTGGTATTTAACCAGTTACGTTGTCTCAGACAAACAATAAGACAATACAATCGACTATCCCAACATGTATCGATTCTTAATTATTCGAACTCTAAAAAGAAAAACATATATACTTTGAAAATAATGACAAATAATTCTTATACCAGGGTTCGTGTAGTTCTTTGAACCATTAGTAAGGCCAGGTGAAACGCATAATTAAGGTTGTTCAATTTACAAAAAGAATAAAATTATTTACTTAAAATACAATGATATGAAAATAATTTGTTTTTTTTACCCAAGCGGCGAAAGCTTCATTAGGCGGTGAATGTTTGTCAACTACGATCAAAATGCAGGTTATATCGTCTTCACCCAGTAAAACTGCTCTGATCTTCAATGAATGGATGAGATGATAATCCCACGGGAACTCTGGTGCTTCGAGTCTTCTTTTGGGTCTTCACAATTCTTGGTCCCAACGAACTGGAATTAGGATCTCAGCTTCCGCTGTCAATGAAGGTTATTTCGTCAACCGAATCTTCTGTATTTCCAAATATTTCCGTTAATTCAGGCTTCAACTCTTTATTGGTCTTCAATTTATAGCATGAATTGGTTTGATACCAAATTCAGCGGAATTGTTTAGTGAATGAGGTGAGACGCTTTCAGTTCTTTTTTATTGTATTCATTGATAATTTATAGGGTTATTTAATTTGTATGATTCATTAACATTCCAGTATAATTGTTTTGCAAAATGCTTTTTTTCAATTTGGATATATATTTTCTTTATATTTATTCATATATTTTAAATATATCGGTTCATTTCAACCTAATAGCTTGTAACAATCAGTACCATCTATTCAAAATCAACAAGTTACTAAAAATCAGTTGCCTTAACAACCAGGTTTTCTATATATCCTTGAGCCGGCATTATAGAATATTACTACTCCTTTCCAATAAAATACTCCATGCTTGGATTAATATTGAATCACATAAAATTCTCCCCTAACCTTCCTTATTAAACAGTAAATGTTTTACTAGAGTTTCGTTGGACTGGGTTTACTAAAAAGGTATTAATTTCCTTTCACTAATATGGAATTTAGGCCTATAGATTCATTTGCAACCATTATAACATTATTTGGTTTTTAACTTAATTTTCTTTTTACCTGACCTACTGTACAATTAATTATTGATTACATAGTTAATTACATGAATTTTAATTTACTGGTGGTTATTTGTTTTTACATTAATCAATTGGTTCTGGAACCCTTTATTAATTTATGACATAATTGTCAGAACTACTTGTTAGACTTGAAACACTGGTCACACTCCTGATCCAGTTTATAAACATTAATTAGAACAACAGTATCTTTCAATTTTATACAATACTGACAACTTAGTACCGTGCCTAACATTGGTAACTATATTGTGCTGTATAAAAACAAATCTAATATAAAATATAAACATAATTATTGAGTAAGTATTATTATCAAACAACATCATTTCATTTTTAACACATTCAACATACAATATAAATATTCTGTAGACCTTAACATGTCACAGTACAAAACAAACATTTCATTACATCCAATCATTCATTGGTCTGGCTCTTTTACATTTAATATTAGTCATTGCCTCCTTTTTACTTGAGGTCCTTCTCAAACATATGAACTATCGAACAACGTTAAGTCAGGGTGACCATATTTCATTCAGTCTTTTATGTAACGTTGGGGAACCTCAACTATGTTGCGTTACAATATATATCTGTATATATATATATATTAACCAGACGTGCTTTATCGGTCACAAGTATTTATAAATCTATCATATAACTCCAAATCACAAATTGTTTCTTCTTTATTTTAATGATTTATTTATTTTTTGTTTCCCGATTTAGGCGTCAATTTGTTTTGTTATTAAAACAATTAAAATTTCTCACTTTTTTATTTATTCACCTTCTCTTTATTGGGTTTGGTCGACTTACCTTTTTAATAAATCAATTCGAATTCCGTTCCTAAAAGTAATTGTTCCCAACCTCCCTTTTGTGATAAAAAAAATCATCTTTTGCTGTATGAAGAAATAGAATATTGTTAACATAGAAATAAATTAACCATACAATTAAAATCTTCAATACTGGTTTTATTGGTTTTGATTGTGTATTTCTTTCCTTTAAAACAATTAAATAATTTTATAATAATACATTTGCTCCAGCTATGATGTATACCAATAATGATCAGCGGTTGGCAACAAGGCTCAGACTATCAGAGTTTGATATTATACAATTTTTGTTTACTAAAATTATTTTGTTAGGTCCTTTGGACTACAGAAAGTTAACAAAAACACCTTTTAAGAAGTACAAAGCTTCACATAAACAGCATTAAATATTACCTAAGTTACGAACAACTTAAATTTAAGGTTATAAATATTTGGTTTAACAAAAGTCTGTGTTGTAGGTTAAGTGTGTCCTGATGAATATTACACTGCCAATAAGTCGATCACCATGGATTAATAATTTAATATTGATATAAATTAATTATTACAAGTTCTTTATCAAGTGAATAGTGAAATATAGTTTATGTGTGACTGAAAATGTATACAAGTGTATTATAGTTTATTATACTGATTAGGTTGTATTATCTGATATTATACTTATCATCTTCCTTCAATTATTAGGTTCAACTAATAACTATTAGGTTCACTGTTAGGAAATTCTTCTTCTATTTTAATGTGATTTTACTTTCAAATTCCTTTTTGTTATATTATTATTCTTTATAACATCATTTCATTTTCATTCAATATCATTTTTTATTTTATCTGGTTGTATGGATGTGTTAATCCTTTCTTCTCTGAGTCTAATAATGATCTAACTATTTTCCCATGTAATATTTGGGTTGTCAAGGCAAAAGGTATACAATTCCCCTTGGTTGAAAATTTTTTACATTGTTAAACATGGCTACTGTTTTTGATACAAACTTAACAAATTCTTTAAATTAGTATAATCTTTTTACACTATTTTTAATCCTAAAAATAATAACATCATTGTCTTGCTTTCTTTACATAAATTAATTTGAAATCTAACATGAATGATTTCTGTCCAGTACTTACAAAGTTACAGTTTCAACAATTTTGTTTTCTATCATTAATTAATTCAAAACTAATTCTTTTGTATAAGTTTTGTTTCTCTAACATTATATAATCAAATCTAATATGATAATATACATTGTACCATTAATTTCTACTGTTTTAATGTCTAATTTTCCAAAGTTCTTACTGTTACTATAGGCTTTTAAGGCCTAAGTTTTCTGGTGTTTTTTATACATTTATTATAATATATTCCTTTGTTTTTATTAACCTTACACACCTTACAATGCAAATACAATGAACTAAGTCAACTATTACATAACATTTGATTATTCATAATCATTTTCAAACATAATATAACTCTTTTTAAACATTTTATACAAATACCATTTTTCAATACATAACATACACCCTTTATCCTACTAATAATCATTCATTAATCATTTTTTTAAATTTTATATTGTTTTTAGTATTTTACAGTATATTTTATCCCTTCTTTTATTAAGTATTAGTTACTCTTAAAATTATATTTTGCTTCTACTACTGACTTCCAGTTAGTATAACATTCATGGTTTCTATACACTCTTTATTTATAGCACTCACTGTTCACATTCTTTTTATTCCCTTTAAACTAATCACATATCTTAACTTACCATTAAACATTGTACATTTATAATAGTTTTATTCTTTTATATTCTATTAGCATTACTGTCATTATCATTAACTAGTTTACATCTATTCCCTAGAGTTTTACATGGAACGATTATTATTTTCTAATTCAGATTTTTATCTACAGCTTTGTACTTCCACTTTTGTTTATCATATGCTTATTATGTGAAAAGGGGTTAGGGAATGATCATAATGTTAAATCTGCTTCTCCCTCACACCACCAATCAATTGGGTATTGTCGTAGTTATAGTCATTGTATTGTCCATATGTTGATTTTGATTCTATTTTCTAAATTCTGTCCATCAATTCTTTCGTTGTTTCTAATGGTAATTGTTTTATCGTTCTGTTACCTTATGTCACGATACAATATATATATATATATTTGTGTGTGTGTGTGTGTGTATGTGTGTTGCGTTAACTTTGACGCGAATACGCCTAACAAGGCTTTAGCGTTTATGCGGAGAAAAGAAATACCTTAAGCAATGTAAATTCATAATAAAAATGCATAAATAAAAGTGAGTACATTCACTTGCGATTGTAAAGTTGTAAAACTATTCATAAATATTTTCAGAAAATATTTTTCAGCCATATTTCGTTATTTTATGTAAAGCTTCGCGCTAAGAAGCCTACACTACACAGTGTGGTAGTGATTTATGAATAAAACATTCTGTATATATTTGCATACAATTGTGTGTAAAGTGCTCTCGTCTGATGGCGACGTTCAATGACTCGATGAGTCGTGTCATAATATTATGTAGCAGACACAACTACAGGACGATGCAGAGTGGGAGATTGGCTGTGTGCGTGTGTGTGGGTGTGTGTGCGCGCGCGCTATTATTGTTCTGTCTGTAGACAACCGCAAGGCAGATGGCCTTATTTATACTTGGTTTTTTGTATCGGCTGGTTGCTGACAATAATTTGTTCTCCCTATTCTATAACGGGAATGAAGAGAAATCTTGTCTGAAACCCTAGGAAACCTTACATTAACGATTAACAAGAAGAAACAGAAACAATGGTGATAGGGAGGAATAAAGAGAATGTAAAACTCGATATTAAATTGGTTAATACAATTTTAGAACTTGAAAATTTTTGTTACCTGGGGAGCACCATTACTTGTGAAAATGGATATGGGACAAAAAGTAAGAGAAGAATAGCTCTAGCAAAGCAGGCGTTTCAGGACAAAAGGAATTTACTTACAAATAATCACTTAAGTATGGTGGTAAGGAAACGTTTCGCAAAAACATTTGTGAGGAGTGACTTAACTTATGGGTGTAAGGCGTGGACCCTCGGCAAAATAGAAAAGGGGAAGCTGGAAGCAGGAAATGTGAGTCTGGATGAGAACGATGAGGACGAATTGGATGGATAAGAAAAGTAATGAGCAAGGTTTCGCAGAAGTGAACGAAGATAGATCACTTTTAAAAATGATTGGAAGAAGGCGGGGAAAATTGATCGGACACGTGTTACGACACAACCAATTCGTAAGTAACATTTTTGAAGGAAAGGTGTTGGGGGAAACCCAAGAGGACGACCAAGACCAACGTTCTTCGAAGACATGGGAAAGGAGATGAACTTTCTATTGTACTGCAATTTAAAGAGGACAATGATGGAGAGAGGGACGTCGCTAACTCAACAAGCCATAGCCTTTAGATGATGATGATGATGATTCTGTAACGCAGTGAATACGATGGTGGCATTTAGGCAATGTCGATGCGATTTGAAAGGGAGATGGTCGTATCCTAGAGAAGACAACGCTAATATCGTTAAATAATTCTTTGGGCCAGGTGCGAGCCATAGCCACTTGGCTGGTTGCAGGTGGCGTATAGAGAACGCCCTCGCAGACAGTGGAATTAGGCCTTTATTACACTACGCAGCTGATTGCCGAAAATAATTGTGGAGCATTGGTTAAAATGATGACGATAATGATGATGAAAAAGAGGAAGATGAAGAAGGAAAAGTAGAAGATACAATAGTAGCCATACAGACAGGTATAATAAAATTTGTACACAGACGAGCTCGCTCATACCCACGCACACGCGCACACACGTACACGCACAATCAAGCTAATTAATGCTTACAGCAAACACGAACACGCACAGGTGTCCGACACGCGCGAATTTATTTAGTCCGACACGCAAATTTATTAAAAGAGATTTTGTCTCAGTTCTTGCAACCGAGAGTAATTAATAATTCAGTGAAATAGGGATACAGCAGTTTTAATTAACGTAAATTTTTGATAAAATGTTGGGCGTGGAATGTTTTTTCTATAAAATTTTGAACGATACTGTTGTTTAGAGAAGTTAAAAACTTAGCAATAAAGTATGTGTGTGTGTGTGTGTGTGTGTGTGTGTGTGTGTGTGTGTGTGTGTGTGTGTGTGTACACACAGCATTTAATATTGTGATACTATTCAATATAGTTTCTTCTGGAAGTAGAGTATTGCGTTTTTGTCGTTTCAATACCTCACGCACGTTTCACTGAAAAAAATCAGCATCTTCAGAGGCTTGTAAGTAAATCAATATCAACTAAAATAATTCTATGTTAATGTATCAAATAACGAATAATCGAATTTGTTTCGATTTAATGTGAAATAACGGATAATTGATTTAAGTCGATTAATTAACGATTGTTTTAATTTACTTAAGCAGCTGTTATTTATTATTTTTCTTTTTATTTATTTTAATAAATTAGTTAATTTTAAATAGATCATCTTGTTTTGTTTTTTCAGTTTGTTATTTAATTAATAAATTATTTTTATTATGTTTGTAAACATTAAGATTTTCCAAAATATTAATTTTTTGACCTTTCTGTATGTTTTAATATTGAAAATGTTTATAAGGACGTGTTGCACATTTGCGGCCGATCGCTGGTGCGTTATCGAAAATGGGAACAGGTGAGTTTCCATAGAAACTATTTCTTTGTTGTCAATAACGTAGTACACATATAAAACTCATCAACTGATTTCCAAGTGAAATCGATGAATCTCAAGAAGAACAGCGAGCTTCTCTCCGTGCGCGCTTATGAATGCGACTATATTTAACTTATAATCTGTACATTGGTAAATGGAGAAAATATATGTATATATATATATATATATATATATATTTTAGATGTATTGAAGCATTTTCAGTGCCCTTCTCTGTGCATTGCATTTGTGCAATGGCTGTAAATTTTTAATGACTGGAAATTGCTGGTTATTATTTAGGCAATGTGTGGTTAAATTAGATTTATAAATATTTGGTTTTAAAAATACATTGCGGTGTTGAAGGAATCTATCAAGTAGTTTTTTCTTTGTTAAGGCTACGTAAAAATTATTGCAATCTGGACATTCTATTTTGTATATTGCATTTTTATTGTGAATATTAGATTTAGTTTTAGGTTTTAACTAATTAAAAATTATATAATCTGCGTTGCACGATACTTTTAAATTTTGTATCTTTAGTGTTTTTAGTTTTTTAGTTTATTTAGTTTTTGAGTTATATTTCCATAATAAGTGAAGGTTGTATATTTTATTAATATGTGAATTTTTAGATGTAGTCTTATTGGGAATGTGATTGCTGAGTTTATGTTTTATTTTATTCTCTAATTTATTGATAGGTTTTATTTTGTATCCATTCTAAATTGCAATTTGTTGGATAATATTTCTTTCTTTGTTTCTTTCTTTGTCACTTATTGTGATCCTAAGCATTCGGTAAATCATAGAATTAAATAATGCCATTTTATGTTGAGGAGGATGATTAGAATTATTTGGTATTACTAAATCAGTTTGAAAAGGTTTCCTGTATATTGAATATTCAAAATCTGTTTCTGTTTTCTTTATTTTTATGTCTAAATAGTATAATTTATTATTAGATTCTTCTTTTATTTTGGAATGTACATTATCAGAACAAATAGATCAAAATATCAACATTAAATGTTACCAATATAACCTACAAAATAGCTGCTTAAGTAAATAAACATTAAAACAATCGTTAACTAATCGACTTAAGTTGATTATCCGTTATTTTACACTAAATCAAAACAAATTCGATTATTGGTTAGTTTATGTATTAACATAGAATTATTTCAATTAATGTTGACTTACTTACAAGGCTGCCATGATGCTGATTTTTTCAGTGAAACGTGCGTAATTTGAAACGACAAAAACGCAACACTCTACTTGCAGAAGAAACCATATTGAACAATATCAAAATGTTATATAATTGCTGCAAGAAACTTTGAGTTACGTATGTAGAAAATACAACATTTAATATTCATTACTACCTTACAATCAATATATATATTTTGTTCTTACTTAGAACATGTTTCGGAAATTAAACATTTTTCCCATCCTCAGTCATCTTGGTTTTTTCATGTGTAGCACATACGCCTTACTTCGAGTTGCTTTCTATTGGATGGTTTTCACAAAAAGCGAGTATTCTTTTAAACGCATGTTGGTTTCCACGTGTATTTTTAGTTTGCATGTTAACCTAATAACGTCAACTTTTGGCGCCATCAGAGCTATATTGTTCCTAGAACCATTTTTCGTAGAAAATGCCAAACAACCTGGACCAGAAAGAGTGCACTCTGAATTTCTCAAGAACCTGAAGCCTGCCACATTAAAAACATTAATAACAATATATAACAAAATATGGAACTCTAAGTCTACCATCCATGCAACATTCTCTAATACAGGAGCAACATCCAGGAGCACACTGGAAGCAAGGCGATTCACCAGGCAGCTTACAGCACTTAACAAGGAGATAGTTATCCAGTGGATCCCATCTTACATAGGCATCTCGAGAAATGAGACAGCGGATGTCTTGCCTAAGCGAGGGACAAAGATCTACCACCGGGAACGTACCCACGACTTCAGCACCGTAAGAAGACCCATGGCAAGGAAAACAAACTCTTGCTTCCTGGAAGAAGCAAGAAACATATCAAAAGGAAAAACATGGTCATGAATTGAACAGTTATGGGATACAAACTGTAGAAAACCCAGGAAGGAAGCAATCGCCAACTTTAGATTGGAAACTGGCCATGACTGTCTCTCAGCCAGTCAGAATACAGAAGAATGTGTATTGTTCAGGAGAGAAGACTCAAAAATGAACAAAAATCATCTATTGGAGTGTGTGAAACTGAACCGGGAAATGCAAGAAATCAGAATTTAGAGTGGTCTTTATTGGGAAGCTCGCTACCAAATGGGTTAAATGCACAAAAGGGGAGCCATTAGAAAACAAACAAACAAACAAACTGAAAAACGATTGCAATCACCAACAAGCTATTTTATAACATTCAGAAATACATTTTTTATAATTTCTATTATCTAACAAAAATTATATACGATGATCATTACATATCGATACCAACAATCGCATAATGGAAACATCGTTAATTTGTGTATATACGTTTATTGGAAAAGTACCATTTTTCTTCTGACGATAAAAACGTTGCATTCAACTCTCTGCAGAGAAATCCTTTTTTCAGAACATCAGTCTTACTTATGTTCTCTCACGGGGATTCCCGTACTGTCACGATGCGTCTACTACGGATTCATGCGTTACTCGTGTCTCTTTTTTTTCCACAAGAGATTTATAACGTTGAAAACATTTTACAAACAATGTAGTGAGTTGCGGATACGTTTTATATAGTAGCTAAACTAAAGTTGGAGTTCAGTCCATGGGCACCGGCTAACTTAGTCGCAGGAGGGAGGGCGACCTGAAGAACATGCAATGAAAAACAATTTCATTTTCTCTGCTAATAAATATCATACTTTTGTTAAGTCGCATCGGAACGTCGTGTTGTACAGTGGAAATAACATAACTGACATCAATGAAATCACTAATTACAAACTTTAATATAGAAAGACAGCAGTCTTAAATCAGCATTCTTATACAAAAACTCAAGTTATATTTGCCTAACAACTACAATAAATGTCACCTTATTACAGTTTTTTAGTAATTAACACAATGATAACTTCACACTGAATCGCAAGGATCACTTCGATCCGCACTCGTAAAATCGTCAGGTTTCCCTAACTGCTAAACCGGCCGCTGACCCTTATATATACCCTGTACAGGTTCCAGAATAATCTTATATTATCCATGCGACACCGCAAGCATAATTTGGGTAATTACTTGGGCTAGAACAATCTCAGGACTAGGTCATGTGTGATCTTCGAACAATCTTCTTTGTATTATTTTTGTTGTGTGGGTTATTTAGTTTTTGTAAGTTATTTTTGTTTGTTTTGTAAACTTTGTCATCCAATTGTTTATGTTTGTGAATGTAGCCCGTTTGTTATTATTGTCGTTATTATAATAATGACGGGAAAAGTATCTGATTCCCGAGACATGTTCCAAGTAAGGAACTAATATATCTTGATAGTAAAGTAGTAATAAATATTGAATAATTTATGTAGCAAAGAGCGTTGTGTCTGTGTGTGTGTGTGTGTGTGTGTGTGTGTGTGTGTGTGTGTGTGTGTGTGTGTGTGTGTGTGTGTGTGTGTGTGTGTGTGTATTGCAATAGGTGAAATTTCCATATACAATAGTAATTTAACTCTTAGCGTATGATAGAGTAGTGTGGAAATTAATGTGAAACGCTTGTTTTTAATTCATTTTTAATAACGCATACAGAATTAATACAATATTGTACATCTAGTGTCAAATATGTCCACCTCTGGGTTGAATAACTAGTTTTACACGTTTTGGCATAGATTGGGTCAATCTCTGACACATCATTTTCACTTCATTGTCTTTGAGCCATAAATTTATTAACGAAGAAATCATGGTTTCTTTGCTTGTGCAGTTAATTTTAATTTTGCGCATTCTTCCTTTAAGGATAGCCCATAAGTTTCAATCGGATTGAGGTCCGGGGAATTTCCTGGCCAGACTAAAAGCTTAACATTATGTTCTTGGAAAAATTGTGTGACTTTCCGCGACTTATGGGAGAGAGAGGATGATCTTGTTGAAAAATGCCGTTTCCATCTGGCCACCTGTCATTGAGAGTACGGATCACTTATCTTCTAACAATCTCAATGTACTTGTCGGAATGCATCACTCCATCAACTGGAACAAGTGGCCCATGAGTAGAAAAATAACTCCAATCAGGTATTTTACACTTTGATCAATGTGTTTAGTAGAAGGTCAGAATTGACTATTGAAAGCCTACTGGTAAACGAAAAAAGAACAAAGTGTGCAAAGGAAGTGGGATTAATTAAAAAAAATCATTGTCTATTTTAAAGTTAACACAACAGTCCAATTATAGAAACAGATTTTCACTTGTAATCGCCCACACGACCACAATGCGACTCGAACACGTGACCTGTCACAACCAGCGTCCTGTCAATCTCATTCAGAAGCTGGCTGTGTATTTTTGTAACTGACAGCAGTGGTCTATACATATATGCCTGCATATACATTGCCTCTATATTTAGACTGTAGTACAGTTTAGTTTGTAATAGTATACGAGGTTTGATCAAAACGTTCATGCAGGTTTTATTTTATAAAATCGGTATGGAGAACTATATTCACATGTGTATGACTTCCATGTTCTAATTAATTATAAAATTATTTTGAATATGTACACTCGGAACAAAACCAAATATATCAACATGCTTTTAGTAAAAACACTAAGAAAGATAATCAAAATACGAATTGTACCAAGTTGTTGATATTTTAAAAATAAAGAAATAATTTGATTAAATTATCTTTTATTTAAACAACGCGAAAGAAAGCAAATACCGCAGAACGTTTGTTTTCTGTGAATTTTTGAAAACGAAAAATTATTTTGTTTACGTATCCGTGGTTACACAGCATCAAGCGTGTTAATATTTTATTGAAGTTTTTAAGTTTTCTGTCAAATAAATTTATAACATCAATACAAAAAATTACCTCATTCCCTTTCAACTACCCTTTTCATTTATAAATATTTCATCTACCTTTCTACAGTGGATTATTATAATCTTCTTTTCACGATAAAACGTTGCAGGTAATCTACACCTTCCCCGTAACAGATCTTTACCAAAATCAAAATGCCTTGAGTCCTCTACAACTCGGGCACATATGCAAAAAGTTATTTGATTATGTTTAAATTTGCGGCAGTTATCGTTTGCCATAGCAAAAAGTCTACACACAGACACGCGCACAGGCACTTTTCGGAAAATGACTTTTCTTCGTGTTCTGAGGGTAGTACAATCAGAATCTGCCCTTATCTCAAACACGATCATTTTCGCGATCACCATACTTCCATTTCCTTACGGAACATGGAGGTAAAATTATACCTTAGTTCATCGACACTTATACTGCCCCTTCAAAGTAGTTTCCGTCGAATGTAACACGATTAAGACAGGCGGTACACCCTTCAGCTCACTTAGCAATTTTCGTTTTACGTCTTCAACGTCGCGAAACGTTGTCCTTTCGTGGAAATTATTACTACTGGAAGAAGAAAAGATCGCGTTGGGACACATCTTGTGAATACAGCAATTACCGTGTCACCCTTATTACGTTTTCTTTTGCCTAGCCTGGCAAAATTCTTAACAAGCAGTAACGTGGGTCCAGGCGCATTATCGGGCTGCAGTTTTCATAAATAATACTTCCGTAAATCTAGCCGTTTTCTATGAATAGCTTCATACAAATGGCGTAAAATGTCCGAATGGTACTCTTTAGTTACCACTGTGCCTGGCGTTGACATTTTGTGGAACACCAAAAACATAATCATCATGTGACAACAACAATCTTCAACTCACTTACGGCAGTCTTTGAAGCTTGTAAACCGCTTGTGTAACGTATCGCCGCGTTACAAATCCAGGGAACCCATCTTAACTAAGCTCCGTCAATTAGATGGGCTGCCTACGTTGTAACGAAATGTATCCACAAATAATTAACTTAACAAATTTACTTACTAACTGTGTAAGGAAACAAGGGAAGGTATACTATTGATTTACGCACTCATTATATGTGTGTGACAAGACGACTTCTCTTTATTTAACATTTAAAAACATTTACTGACAGATCCCATGAGATCACTAATTAAATTAAATTGTTTTAAAGCTTTCTTTAAACTTTGGGATCAAAATTGATTCTACTTAGCTATACCTCGGATCCGGGTAACCTTCGGTATTTAGTCATTAAAACTTTTAGTTATACTCAATTCATGATATTAGCTTGCAAGACCTTTTGTTTTAACCATTTGAAGAATGGTATTATTACTTGAATTATACTACGATACATTAACATATAAACTGTTACAACGTATGAAGTTTGAATAGTCACATTAAAATTCTTAGATTTAATCTTTTAATCTTTACAAAGTTAATAGTCTCTGAAAAGTCTCTTTTAAGGTGTGTTGTGTAACAAATATTAGTAACCCTCAATAGACAGGCTATCGAGTCACCTTTAAATTGGTATGTAGAAACCTCGTCCTGGGGTGTCCGTCTTGGGAATCCTTAATAGCGCCGTCATTATCTCGGTCTGGTCTTCGTCATTAAAGGGCTCAAAAGTCCGCAGGGTAGATTGAACCTTCTACGATGGTACTTGTAGATTCTCGGATGTCCTGATCTGCATATTCTGTCGGGTCTACTAGAGTTTGTAAGTTCTGGTAGTTCACATCTCCAGGTATGATGTTGAAAGTGTTGTTAGTTCTCGAAGTTAGCAGTCATCTTGTTTTACACCATTTTTATATTTCGTGTTATACTTTAAGTCTCTTGTTTTTTACATTACTATACTGATTAATACATAACATATGCTTTCAGCAGCAATTTCTTGTATACAATATTAAAGTAAAACAAAAGTATCGGCAACATAGTGTAAGAGCTTTTGCTCGTACATCTGCACTGCATGAAGTCAACATAGCGAGAGAGCGAATTTCTGCTCCCTTCGACTGGTACCTAACAAAATGGTAGAGGGGCAATTACTGCGCGAGAATATAGTCCCTGTCTCTCTTTAAGTAAACATTTTTATTTATACAAACTATCCCTAAATAAATATACATAATTTAAATAAGTTGTTTTAGCGACTATCTGTGCCTTCAGATTTTTAATTATTAACATTTGTTTTTTTTTATCTTATTCTAAATTACAGAAGACTCGGAAAACATGTCGAGTCCGGAATTAACAGGTCAGCGCCTGACAACAAGCAAAGGGTTAAATACGACAATAATAACTATTTACAATTTGTCTTTTTATTAAAGTTTCTTCGGGCTTATTAATTACTTCTTCCTCTCATACTGAGTACATACAGGTTTTTATGTTATTATAGTGAGATTTAAATGGCTTAATGGCTCGCAACCTTAATTTTTAAAATTTCTTTATTTTTTTATTATTGTTACAATTTAAATCGTCACATACTCCACCGCTTAATTTGCACGTTACGGTTTAAAATTATTTTCTTACTCACAATTGGGGACTTGGAGTATGAATGGGGTCAGTGTGTGTAATTTCTTTCACATAGTTGTTGGACACTTTACAACGTTGTCCACATAGTTATTTCATATAGTTACAACACAGTATACTTTATGTATTCTTGTTAACTACCTTTTTTTTTATACATACTATTTACACTTAATATTTACACAATTAAAACACAAAACTCTTTCTTATCTCTATCACTTAAATCTACTACCGGTTTTTTTGTTTCTGGTTGTCTTACTCTCTCTTCTGTAGAGTAACTTTCTAAATCTTTACTATTTAGAATTCTATCTTGTCTTCTGTGAGTCCTAGGTAACTCATGTAGTTAATGAGTGTTAGTTCCCATCTAGTTAATGAGTATTCATTAATGTATGCTTTGCAGAACTGGAACTCAGGTTGATCAGGCCTCGTTTCCAAACTCTACGTTTTACACGTTTTTCTACGTTTTTAAAACTTACGTTTTACTGCCTAGTATTCCCTTTTCTATTTCGGGTTATACTATTCCGTCTCTTCTTCTTATACAACTTTAGCTGTGAAATATGCGTTCTCCGCACATATTTCTGAGTTACAGGTTCGCACAGGGCTACTGTAACGGGAGTTAGGTACTTCTGGATTTGGTAAGGGCCACACCATCGGAATGATAGTTTAGAGGTGGTCTTATCAATCGCACTACTAATGGGGTGAGTCTTGTACATTACTAAGTCACCTACTTGGTACCTGACTGAATTGCTATGATTACCTTTCTCGTGGTATCTTCTGGATTTTTCTAAGCTTGCTCTTAAGTTAGAGCGGGCTTTTTTCCATATTTGCTTTATCTGCTTATCCGTTATTTGCGGAGGCAGCAGATCGTGTATATTCCATCTTGTGGACAAAGGGTGGTTTGGTCGGTACTTGTATAGTAACTCGAACGGGGTCGACTTGTGACCTTCGTGGTAAGCTGAATTAAAAGCGTATTGAATCCAGGATAGATTTTGGTCCCACGACGTGTGATCGTTCGCATGATAGGCGATTAGCGCAGATTTGAGGTTTCGTAAATACCTTTCAGCAATATTGCCTTGCGGTCGATACTCTGTAGTGGTTATATGGTCTATCCCTAACTTGAAACACATATTCTTAAATTCTTTTGCTTTAAACTGTGGACCGTTATCAGATACTATACGTACTGGAGTACCGTAGTCTTTCCTGTAGTATTTTAACAGTTGTCGACGCTAATGCTCGTCGCATGGGATACATCCACACAAATTTGTTGAACGAATCTACACAGATCAGTAACATGGTATTTCCTGATTTGGATCGTGGATACGGACCTGAGAAATCTAGATAAAGTTTCGAAAAAGGAGTCTTTGGGATTTCTGAAATCAATTGGCTTACTTGAGTATTCCTGGCTGGTTTACTGAGGGCGCATAATGAACATTTCTTTACGAAGTTGGCTATTTCGCAGTTCATATTGTTCCAATGATATTCCTTTCGAATACGATGTATCGTCTTATTGATTCCCATATGGGCTCCTATGGTAAATGAATGGAAGTATTCCATCAGCATGGGGTTAATTACATCCGAGGCTATTATTCTTAATTCCTTTCCGTCTCTTATCTTGAGACACAGTACATTTCTACTCAATACGTACTTCTCGGATTTAATACCTTGGGTAAGTTGTTCTATAATAGGCTTCAGTAAGGGGTCTTGTTGTTGATACAGGGCAATGTTTGTAAAGGCAAGGGGGAATTCAGTAATTACGGCGTTAGCACGTGCTATTTCCGGCTTCACTATGTTTTCGGAAGTTTTAGTGGGTGACTGGAACATACGGGACAGGGTATCAGCGACTACATTTTGAGTACCTTTTATATGCTGCACTCTGAATTTGTAGCAGTGTAATTTCAATATCCATCGTCCAATACGTCCTAACTGTTTAGGGTGATTCAATAACCACGATAACGCCTGATTGTCGGTTTCCAAAAGGAATTCTTTATGTTCCAGGAAGGGTTTAAACTTTTCGAATGCAAAAACAATTGCTAAACATTCCAATTCATATGCGGAATACTTTCTTTCTTGATCGCTCAGTGTTCGTGATGCATAACTAATTGGTAGTCTACAGTTATCTATCTCTTGGTATATCACTGCACCTAACGCTACACTGGAACTGTCGGTTTGCACAACGAATGGTTTTGTGAAATCCGCTAGTTGCAAAACTGGGGGAGATATAATACTTTCTTTAAGTTGCTCAAACGCGTTTTGATGTAGTGAGCTCCATTCGAACTTCGTTCCCTTCTTTCGTAAGGAGTTTAGTGGTGCTGCTATTTCGGCAAGATGGGGAATATATTTGTGGAAATAATTCACCATACCCAAAAATCGGGCTATACCTTTTGCATCTCGTGGGGGTGCAAATTCTCTAATAGCGCGGGTTCGTTCGGGGTCAATGCTTACCTTTCATTCGCTTTCACGATGTGACCTAAGAAAGAAAACTGAGGGACAGCAAAACTTACCTTATTTGGGTTCACTGTTAATCCTGCTCTTAGTAATCGAGATAACACTTCACGCAAATGTTTGAGATGTTGTTCCATTGATTCGCTGTATATAACGATGTCGTCCAAATAGTGATACACATATTTAAATTTAATGTCGTGAAATATCTTTTCTAATAGTCTACTACATACGGAACTTCCTTGAGATATTCCAAAGGGTACCCTAGTAAATTGGTACAAGTTAAAAGGAACTGCAAACGCGGTTAGACGTTTTGATTCTTCTGAAAGAGGTATTTGGTGAAAAGCTTGATTCAGATCCATTACCGTAAAGACCATAGCTTTAGTGAAATAATGAAATGCACTATGGATGTCTGGAAGAGGGATTGATTCAAATTCTATTCTTTTATTTAATTGCCTATAGTCTACAACTAGTCTGTGTTTATCTTGTCCTTTTGGTACTAAAAAGGAAGGTGAAGAATATGGGGACGTAGAGGGTTCGATAACTCCTTGGTCCAATAACTTGTTGATATGGTTTCGCATTACTTCCATCTTGGGAGGCGACAACTTGTACGGAGGTAGTCGTATTACTTTCTGATCGCTCAGATTAATTTTATAGTCTATTAGGTTCGTAAGTCCTAGTTTAGGTGTAAGAACCGAGGAAAATTCTTTTATTAGTTTTAGTATTCTCACTCTATCTCTTCTTTCTAGGTGAGATAAATCTGAGTCTTGGTGTATTACATGTGCAGTAGATGAACAATGTTTATCTTCATTACTATCAAATTTATGTTTCCGTGTACGGTCAAATCTGAAATAAAATACTTGCTCGTAGATGTCAAGAATCATTCCTGTCTTACTAATAAAGTCTGCTCCTAATATTAAATCAGGTCCTAATTCCTTACATACTAACATTGTAAACATCCAAGTTAGGTTTTTTATTTTAACCTTAACGGTAATACTCAGGTTTATGTTTATTTTACGTTTATCAGCGGTAGCACACTTTATATTCACTGGTTGGTTCCGTTTTAATAGATGGTGTTTAGCTAACATGTCCGCTAATTCTTGGCTGATTAAAGTTCTACTAGATCCCCGAATCAATTAAGGCGATGGTGGATGTAACGCCTAAGTCAACTCGTATTAATGGTAATAGATTTTTACTCCATTTACATTTATTAATCGCGTTACATTTTTCACGAAATTCTCTCACATAGGGATCGATTTCTTTCGAACCCTTTTTTTTTTACTTGGTTACAAAATATTTCATTATTATTATCATTGATTTCTTTTAGTTCACCAAATTTCGAGTAGCTGCGGAAGACACAGGATTTCGGGTCTCCCTGCCTTACATGTTTTTTTGAATTGGGGTTATTCCGTTCCAATGGCTTACTTTTGCACTCTTTTCTTATGTGCCCATATTTGCCACAATTATAACAGGTGGGTTTTTTGCGAGGTGGGTACTTGGTTTCCGCCTTATATGGGTTTACACTTAACTTACCAGCTTTGCGCACATGGTGAGGTCTACTAAGAACTTGTCTTTCATGAGAGGTTGTTACATCAGGCAGTAGTGCTCGCAATCGATGTCTATTAGTTCCAGCGGTTTTCATTGCTTCCCTATTTTGATCGGAGTACCATACATTTGAAGAATGGATACTGCACTGTTCTAGATCAGCAATTGTATTGGGTCTATTCATCAATGATAGTCGAGATCTTTCTTCAGGTGACACTCCTATTAAAATGGTGTCCACCAGTTGTGTTTCATTCCAGTCTACACGTAGTAGTCGAGATGACTCCCTAATGTCGGAGATGTAGTGAGCTAATCTCTCCTGATGTCCTTGTACTCGGAGTACTGTCTTTCTTTTTATTTCCTCATAGATGCCGGTGGGAATAAAGTATTTTATTATAGAGCTATGTAGCTCTTCTACTGGGAAAGTAGAGGTTAGGGCTTCTAGGACACGATTTTTTAACGGGGGTTTACACTTTGGTAACAGAACCTGCAAAATTTGCCAGTCATTCAGCTGCTGTAGATCCTTTATCTGAAGAAGATAACTAATGAATGTTAGTAATTTGGAAACATTTAAGCCATCTGTATAAGGGATTTCGGTTAAGATTTTCTCCACAGGATGAGTCATTTTACCGTATAGGACCGCGTTATAGTTCATAGGTGTAATTCCTCGATGAGGGCGATTGGATTCATTGGAGGTGGTGGTCAATTCATGATTTCCGGGACGAAACTGAAAATGCTCGGGAGGAGGGGCATTTATATCTGTATCAGTATTTTGTTCTTGGTTCGCTTGCACTTGCGATACGATGGATGAGTTCCGATCCGTGTTAGGCGGAGGTAAACCAGTGGTTGGGGATTGTACTGGAGAGATGTGTAATTTCATTAATGACTTCTCTATTTCGTCCATCCTGAATGAGTCGGATTTTCGTCTTAGGTCGTTAATAATTGAAGGTAAGCGGCGTAGAGCTTCGTCTGCTAGGTTTTGTACGTCAACAGGTATTTCTGTGAGGTTCGGCCAGATCGACAAATTTTTTATTCGCCTGGTTAAATGCTCTATTCTCTGGGTAGTCCGCAAAATTATTGCCGGAGATTTCTCGTCTTGGAGGGTTTGAGACAATAAGTATAGTTCACTATACTTGGCATTACAAATTTCTTTCTCGCTTTCATAATCGAGTTCGGTTAGATAGTTTAATTGCACGGGGGCATCAAATCCACATTCGCGAATTGACCTTCGTAATTCCGCGACTGTTACATTAGCATGGGGTAGTCCACGCAGAAGAGCTTCGTAAGACAGCTCGTCTTTTAATAACAAATCCGGGTTGAATTGGGCCATTTTTGTTGTAACACATTAGCACGTACTTAAAATTAATACTAGTACAATTAATACTAGTACACTACACATATATTACACATATATAGGATAATTCTTAAGTAATTAATTTACATAAATTAGAAAAGAACAATTTCTCTTCTAAGGGAGAGACAGAAATTCCACACACATATTTATCAAGTTAAATAGCCGATCAGCTGTTTTCTGGAATGTAGGTCACCCTCTGTATTTAGTTAACAAAGGAAGGTTGAGCGTGTGTGAGAATGGGGTGTTTGCTTTTACATATTATTGTCTACACAATGCGAGTGAATAACACCAACGACCGGTATAAACATGAGAAGGGGAGTGCAGACGCTAGGGGGAATCTTATTCAACACTTTATTATTATTACGCTTGGTAACACTCTGACTCCATTCATTCATATACTTTTCCCAATTATATCAATTAGTTATTTTGTTCACAATTTCAAATTACGAACTTCTACTTAATTACCTGGGTCTACATTAATTGCATTATTATTAACAAAGTTATTTTTAATTAATTTTTTTTTTATGACACATACTAGTGTATGTCCAACATATACTGTGCAGAATGATTCAGGAAACAACAGGTCAGGGATTGTCGTAAACAAACCTGTTTCAGATTGTCCAGTTGACCAAAATTGTAATGTTTGGTCACAATTCATGTATGCAAGTAGGTACCTGCATATAGCTTATTTGCATTGTATGACGCTAATGATAATTCAACTTATACATACTACCATTTACGTAACTTAGTAAAATATTAAATATGTTTTGAAAATTAAAGATATTAAGGTAACTTTCTGAGTGCATAGATCAATAACTGGGTATACAAATTATCCAAGCAAAGTGCTGCAATTTTGTTTGCGCGTCACGATGCTTACCCAACTTTTAACTTTAGCAGAGTGGCGCAATTTTGTAACGTATCGCCGCGTTACAAATCCAGGGAACCCATCTTAACTAAGCTCCGTCAATTAGGTGGGCTGCCTACGTTGTAACGAAATGTATCCACAAATAATTAACTTAACAAATTTACTTACTAACTGTGTAAGGAAACAAGGGAAGGTATACTATTGATTTACGCACTCATTATATGTGTGTGACAAGACGACTTCTCTTTATTTAACATTTAAAAACATTTACTGACAGATCCCATGACATCACTAATTAAATTAAATTGTTTTAAAGCTTTCTTTAAACTTTGGGATCAAAATTGATTCTACTTAGCTATACCTCGGATCCGGGTAACCTTCGGTATTTAGTCATTAAAACTTTTAGTTATACTCAATTCATGATATTAGCTTGCAAGACCTTTTGTTTTAACCATTTGAAGAATGGTATTATTACTTGAATTATACTACGATACATTAACATATAAACTGTTACAACGTATGAAGTTTGAATAGTCACATTAAAATTCTTAGATTTAATCTTTTAATCTTTACAAAGTTAATAGTCTCTGAAAAGTCTCTTTTAAGGTGTGTTGTGTAACAAATATTAGTAACCCTCAATACACAGGCTATCGAGTCACCTTTAAATTGGTATGTAGAAACCTCGTCCTGGGGTGTCCGTCTTGGGAATCCTTAATAGCGCCGTCATCATCTCGGTCTGGTCTTCGTCATTAAAGGGCTCAAAAGTCCGCAGGGTATATTGAACCTTCTACGATGGTACTTGTAGATTCTCGGATGTCCTGATCTGCATATTCTGTCGGGTCTACTAGAGTTTGTAAGTTCTGGTAGTTCACATCTCCAGGTATGATGTTGAAAGTGTTGTTAGTTCTCGAAGTTAGCAGTCATCTTGTTTTACACCATTTTTATATTTCGTGTTATACTTTAAGTCTCTTGTTTTTTACATTACTATACTGATTAATACATAACATATGCTTTCAGCAGCAATTTCTTGTATACAACATTAAAGTAAAACAAAAGTATCGGCAACATAGTGTAAGAGCTTTTGCTCGTACGTCTGCACTGCATGAAGTCAACATAGCGAGAGAGCGAATTTCTGCTTCCTTCGACTGGTACCTAACAAAATGGTAGAGGGGCAATTACTGCGCGAGAATATAGTCCCTGTCTCTCTTTAAGTAAACATTTTTATTTATACAAACTATCCCTAAATAAATATACATAATTTAAATAAGTTGTTTTAGCGACTATCTGTGTCTTCAGATTTTTAATTATTAACATTTGGTTTTTTTAATCTTATTCTAAATTACAGAAGACTCGGAAAACATGTCGAGTCCGGAATTAACAGGTCAGCGCCTGACAACAAGCAAAGGGTTAAATACGACAATAATAACTATTTACAATTTGTCTTTTTATTAAAGTTTCTTCGGGCTTATTAATTACTTCTTCCTCTCATACTGAGTACATACAGGTTTTTATGTTATTATAGTGAGATTTAAATGGCTTAATGGCTCGCAACCTTAATTTTTAAAATTTCTTTATTTTTTTATTATTGTTACAATTTAAATCGTCACACTTGTTCAGCAGTATTTATCCGGTTTCTCTGCAATGCTCGTCTCTCCCAGTTTTTATTTGATTTCTGAATTCCTTTTTGTGACCTCATAATCTGTACCCCAGCCAGTTGCCATAGTCGTTCCATTTTCATTACACTACAATGTAAATTCTTTATTTTCATTTTTCTTAAATACAATTTTTAAAAACTGACTATTTGATTGTCATTTACAATTTGTTGTTGGTTTTTGTTACTTTCTTTTAACGCTTTTGAGAGCCCGCAAATACACCGTAAGTAGCTCTCAAATTTAAAAAAATTAATCGTGTTACTCTGTTGTTACGACGGTCTCACGGGTCGTCGTATTGTAATATAGTACAAACAAAATACAGACATCAGTTAAGTCACTAATCACCAGCTTTAATTAGTCACAAATAACAATTTGAAATCAACAAGGTTCTCTCATACAATAATTCAAGTTAAATTTGTACACGTGTAGTAATAATGCCAACTATTAGAGTTCCGCACTAATTACAATACAACAATTACGTTACATTAATCAGCAACAATCACTTGATCCGCACTGTACTATTTCGCCATGTGTAACCGGCCGCAGTTGCTTATATATAGCCCGCAAATGCAGCAGAATAATTTTCCATTCTTTTAACAGCGTGCCAACTTAATTTGCGTAGTTACCGGTACTAGAATAGTCTGGAGTGATACTTAACTGCACGGCCTTGACCGAAATGCCGCACCTGCTCGGCTAGCCGAGAAACGTGTAGAAAGACACTCTCGTCTTTTCAAGAGCGTTATGTAATTGCCAGTGCAATATCTTTTATACAGAAACTAACAAAAGAATACACAAAAATTAAAAAAAGAAAACGTAATTTCTGTCACGTCCCTTTACTGTTATTGTTACCATGGTTACAAAACAAAGTTATTTTCCAACAGCCCTGCCAGTACTATAGTTTCTCGCCCACATCTTATTTAACGCCTTTCCTTGTGCTTTTCAGTTTTGTTAGTTTTATTAGCAGCCATCTTAATACCAACTTTGACACTACTTATTGCCGCACTGCTAAATACATCGTGCTTGACGAGGCCTTCCGGTGTCTCCACCATCTTCACGTCTTAAACGGCACACCATTGTTTAAGACCTGAAGATGGTTGAGACACCGAAAGGCCTCGTCAAGAACGAAGTATTTAGCAGCGTGGCAATAAGTAGTGACAAAGTTGGCGTTTTCCTTTTGCGTTATACAGGCTTTTGCTTTCTCCTTATTCATATTTTTTTTTACTTTCTTCTCGTTGATAATTTTAAACATCTTAGATGACACTAAATGTAGTTTTCATTTACTTTTAAAGCTTATAATTGTCATAAATAAACGAATTTAAATAACATTGTGAGAATAAATTTTGTAAAAGTGTAAAAATAGAAACGGTAAATTTTTTCGACACTTTGGGTAAATGGTGGTAACTTTAAACCAAAGAATCATCTGGCGACTTTAAATAGGAAAAATATTCATTAATATTCGGTTGAGTTTGCAACAAGAAGAAGAAGAAGACGACGACGAAGTAGAAGAGGAAGAAGAAGAAGAAGAAGAAGAAGAAAAAAAAGAAAGATAAGAAGATGAAAAAGAAGGAGGAGGAGGAGGAGGAGGAGGAGGAGGAGGAGGAGGAGGAGGAGGAGGAGGAGGAGGAGGAGGAGGAGGAGGAGGAGGAGGAGGAGGAGGAGGAGGAGGAGGAGGAGGAGGAGGAGAAGAAGAAGAAGAAGAAGAAGAAGAAGAAGAAGAAGAAGAAGAAGAAGAAGAAGAAGAGAAAGTAGAATTGACCAAAATAAAAATGGATGGTGTGAAGAGAGAGGAGATTTTTTTAATTAGTAAACTTGTGTACGATGCGCGAATCGCAACGGAGTTAAAACTGAAGAGGGATGGTTTTATATATTGGGATTTTACGAACTACTGCAGCAGTGAGTGTGGTGGAGTTTAGTAGCATTTTATTGTTTCACCTCAAGGGATAAAAGTTTGAGGACCAATAGTGGCGCGCTCTGTCGGTTATCCGACAACTTCACCGATTATTATCAGTACATTTATTGTGCTGTCTCTGTAAAATTCCCCGGCGGCCGGCGGTAAACTTTTCCGTTGTTGACTTAAAAAAACCTAAATTGTTAATCACTTTATTGTACTTCTGAATATAATTCAAACCAAACATAGTTGCGCGAATCAAGTGGACCGTGATCGTAAAATCAAAGAATAAATCATTCAATTTGAGAGAAATAAAACGTACAATATTTATTAACGTTTCTGTAAAGAATCAGCTTGAATTACAACAGTTATACTGGGCGTACGCTTGTTGATTGCACGTAAGCCTTAGGTCTCATCTACAGTGTCTGTATCCTACTCAAATGGTTCATTACCGAAACCCAAATACAGAACCATATAATAATATTGGCACAGATATTACCTTGTAAAATTTTAGTCTCGTCTCTTACCTTGTTTTCCTCGATAACCGTTAGCGAATTGTGCAACGCATTGAGATCCATGTTGTAATTGATGTCACAGGCAAGAGAGCGCAAATGTCACACCTGCTCTATACGCTTATACTTAAATAAAGTCTTAATTTGCAATGGTTATTTGATACAAAACCATTTTTTTTGTCTTCCTGAGAAATTTTCTTGTTTTAATTTGACCACAATTGTTGTACTAGAACATCAATTGTTGGAACTCGCATTCATTGCTTTGCATGATTACTTGATCATTCGCAAATAGGAGTCTATTCAAGTACGTTCTACAAACAGCCTAGAGATATACATTTAATTTATAGCCACTTAGTGTTAGCATCAAAACGACGACCAGGATTGAAAGATCTCTCAGCTTTCAGTCCCTCTTCTGGGCGTGCTGCACTTCATCGTTCAGAATAGCGTTAACATTCTACAGTTTCATGACTATTTGCGAAACGCTTTTTGCAACCTACTAAGCCGAAACTAAAGCTTGTCTTAATATCTGAAAATTTAACATCTTACATGTTCCTGTAACACTGTTCTAAAGTTTGACACAAAACATGATTACCTAAGGCTAATTAATGTTAACAAACTTTTTTCGAAGTGAAAACTTCATATACGGCACTACGGTGCCCGGCTCATTTCAGTACGCTTCGCGCTACACTAATATGTGTACTTTATACAAAGCATAATATTTTAAAGAATGTGAGCATATTCTAAACGTTTAACACTATTACAAGAATAACATAGATATTAAAAATAATTTATTGTTGATAAAAGTAATTATATTTACATGCTGAGAGATCGAGCTGAATACTTTTGAAATACTTTTCGTGTACATAGCCATTATTAGCCTAATGTACTTACACAACTTTCCAATTGTTTAATTCATAAAGTAATTTAAAATCTGTGATACCTATTTCTTATTATTATATTTATGGTATCACTAACGAGAATGTTTGTCTACATGTTTGAAATGGTAAAAGAGTATAATTTCGTATGTTTGATTATGTTGTAAGTTTTTTGTTTAATCCGTGAGTTTGATTTGGTTTTTGTATTGTTTTAATGGAGATTTTTTAATGTTTAAAAAATTAAATTTATTGTACTTCGAATATTAACTATTATATAGGCTAATATATAAGATGTAATAAAATAATAAATAAATATATATATAATTATAATATATTTAAAATTTATAATTACTTTACATTAAAATGTTTTTCCCTTTATTTGGGACATGTTTCGGGAAAGATATTGTTCCCATCCTCAGCTTTCTTAATTTTGAATCTTGTGGAGTACTTGTGTTTTGGTTGGTTATTGTTATGGTTTCACGTTATGGTTTAATAATTATCACGTTCTACGTTTCAATTAAATACTGCGAAAATAATATTGTTAGATTGAAAAAATTATTTGTTACATATTGTTTGTATGTATACAAAAAATAAAACTACATGTCATATGATTTTATTTATGTTAATTTGAAATATCGATTTCTTATACTTAAATACATCGTATAAACACTACTACGTCCTCGTATCTTTTGATTACCCGTTCACTCTTATTCGAATCTTAATTCTTTATAGCAAAATCTTTTTTACTTGAAATGTATGGAAGCAACCTTTTTCATGTTGTATCAGTTCACCCGCCACTCGCCACTGAAGTTGTCACTTCTGGCTTGTGTCCCACGTTGCACACGATTTTTTTTTTGCGTTAAGACGAAACAAAATTTTAAAAAGTATTGTATATTGTAAACAAACGTATCGGCTCTTGAATGTTTAGTCTCACAGTGTTGCCAACCGCCGTATGTTATTTGGTGTGCTTGGCTAAAACAACAAGATTCGATCCAAACCGGAGGGCGAGAGAGATACCAGTACCGTAATTTATTTGTTTCGCCAGTTCGTACATGCTTACTTGATCATACATGCAATTATGTTGCAATCAGTAATTGAATGCAGGTTTATTGTTATTTAACACACACGTAAACACGCGCTCCCACGTCCAACATTTTTCACTCATCTTTGACAGTCTACGCAATTAAAATATATTAGTACGACAAAATGCAATGTAATTAAATACCTCCGCAGTGTGCACCTCAACACACACACACACACACACACACACACACACACACACACACACACACACACACACACACACACACACACACACACACACACACAGATTCGATATTAATGTGTTTGTGAGTGTTGAACGTACATCTAACACTGTTACACGTCACAGTGGGGATTAAGTTCATTTGAGCTACGTCATTACAGACTACGTCACTTCATCATCACCGTCATCAGCCTCAAGGATTAGGCTCATCCTAAACCAGTTCCGAGACCCACTTCACTCTCGCCCGTCCTACATCTCTCTTCTCCACCGATCTATACGGCATTGCTAGCACTGGAATCCTGTCACTCGTCATTCTTCCCAAATGTTCAAACCACCTTTTTTTGTTGCTCCTTATTTGTTCCAACAACAGTTCCGTCGTTATATCCACATTCGCCTTCCTTTCAAAAATGGTACAGCCTGAGTACTCCTCGTAAACTCCATCTCCGTTGCATGAATCTCTTCTTTGTCTTTTTCCGTCATAACTCTAGCTTCATCTCCATACATCAAAACTGGTTCCGCTACAGTGCTAAAAAAACCTTATCCTTGTTTCCTTCTTTGTTTTATTTTAGGGTATCTGTGAATTGTTCCACAAATATTCCTAAATTTGTTTAATTTTTCATCCAGATCAATTTCTGTCCCATGTGTAACGTAACATCCCAATTAGTTGAAATCCTGGACTTGTTCCATAATGTTTCCGTCTGTAATGCTCTTAGTTCTTACCTGTTGCTTCCCTCTGAATGCCATTGTTTTAGCCTTGTCCGCAGATATTTGAAAGCCATATTTATCTGCAATTCGATTTAGTAAGTGCATTGATTTTTGTAGTTTATCCTGGCTGTCCTGAATTATTACCATATCATCTGCGTAAAAAATTTAGTTTAAAAACATTCCTTTCAGAAAAATCCTGGGTCAACATAAGACTTCGACGTTTTAAACATGTCGTCTACACACACACACACACACACACACACACACACACACACACACACACACACACACACACACACACACACACACACACACACACACACACACACACACACACACACACACACACAAGCGTATTAAATTTATATTTGGATTAAATTTATAGGAGAAGTGAAAAAATTACAGTAATACGAGCTCATATCTTACATACGCATTTTAATTGTGTAAATTAATAACATCTAGTTACTTGATAGTAATGTAAATCATCTTCTAATTCGGAAGAAGAGGAGATTGTATATTTATTTCAACCCGTCGGAACCCCCTACCTTTAAATGCTTAGTGTCATTAGTTACCTTCTTGCAGAAAAGTTGTAAAATATTGGTAGGTGTTAACTTTAAAAACAAATCTTAAAATCGAAACTATTCGCCCCAGTGTGATTCGTTAAGGTGGAAAGCAAAAAAATGCCGAGTTGTTTAACTTAGAAGCCGTTTCAAATTTCGTTGCAAACTACACTTGTCTTGTAAATTCACAACTTGTAGGAAAGTTTTAAAACTTGGCCAAAGTAATTTATCGCTAGATCTGTCAGAGACAGAGTACTCGGAGAACTTTTCGTTTGGAAAGCACAATTTTCTTTGACAATAAATTTTCACCCCTTTCGTTCCTTCGCCACAACAAAGAGAATTCTTAAACAATGCATTAAGAATTTATATAATCCGGTTGAGTTGCTTCTGCTGTGTTGAGGTTTACCCTTCCTCCGCCAGTCGGCGCTAATGTTGTCGCTTCCATTAACGGTAGTTAACCGTGCCTTCGAGCGGGGCACGACGTAATTCTGTAGGCCTGTGTTTTTCAACTGGCGCCGCGGCCCCGTGACACATTTCTGTTCAAACCACGAGCCTAACTTGGGAAACAAATTCAGTATCGCATCGCATCGCATTCGGACCGCTGATCAAGATCCCAATATCGATTTTTCGCCGGAAATATATAACGAGGCGTTAATAAAGATTGAGGATATTTGCATTCTCATTTCGAATATGCCACTCATTCATTTCGGTATGCCATCGCCTAACCGCCTAGCAACAGACATCATTAACAGCGATGTTCAGCGCGAACAACAGTTCGATGCGGCCTCTTTGACTACTTTTGTTGCAAATAATGAGCAACTGCTCACTACTGAGCAAAAGAACATATACGATCGAATTAATTTGTCAATTGCAGCACAACAAGGCGGGTTTTTTTTTTTGGACGCACCAGGCGGCACTGGCAAAACATTCCTCATCTCACTGATACTTGCGCGCATTCGATCACAAAATCATATTGCGTTGGCAATTGCTTCATCAGGCATTGCAGCGACTTTGCTTGATGGTGGACGGACTGCACATTCAGCACTCAAGTTGCCATTGAACGTTCACACAAATCCAGACGCAATGTGCAACATAAAGAAGCATTCCGGCATGGCTAAAGTTTTGCAAAAGTGCAAAATTATTATCTGGGATGAATGCACTATGGCCCACAAGCATTCACTTGAAGCTGTCGATAGAACGATGAAAGATCTCAACGATAATACCAGACTTTTCGGTGGCGCTCTACTGCTGCTGTCCGGTGATTTCAGACAGACATTGCCGGTCATTCCACGCGGTACATATGCGGACGAAATTAACGCATGTTTGAAACAATCATACCTATGCCGAAATGTCAATACATTACGCCTTACCATAAATATGCGTGTTCAACTGCAAAACGATCCATTGGCACTGTCATTCTCCGAACAATTGCTCAACATTGGCAATGGAAAAATTCTATTGCATGGAAATACACAATGCATCAAATTGCCAGACAATTTTTGCAACAAGGTAGCCACGAAAGATGCTTTGATTGAAAGCATATTACCAGATTTGCGCGCTAATTACATTAATCATGCGTGGCTACGTGAACGAGCTATTTTGGCCTCAAAAAATATCGATGTTGACGCTATTAATTTCAAAATACAACAGTCATTGCCTGGCAATGAGATGTCGTTCAAATCGATCGACACTGTTGTCGATCCTGACGAACCAGTCAACTATCCTGTTGAATTCTTGAATTCACTGGATTTACCGGGAATGCCACCACACAACTTGCGATTAAAAATTGGTTCACCAATCATTTTGCTTCGGAATTTAAATGCACCAAAGCTATGCAATGGCACGCGATTGGTCATAAAAAAAATCATGGGCAATGTTCTTGAAGCTACCATTTTGAACGGCAAGTTTCAAGGTGAAGGGCTCCTGCCACGGATCCCAATGATCCCTTCAGACTCGCCCATTCCATTCAGACGCCTGCAATTTCCAATTCGCTTGGCATTCGCAATGACTATTAATAAGTCACAAGGCCAAACAATGTCCATTTGTGGGTTGGATCTAGAAAATCCGTGCTTCTCACATGGCCAATTATATGTCGCGTGTTCTCGCGTTGGCAAACCATCAAGTTTGTTCATTTATACACCTCAGGAATTGACGAAAAACATTGTTCGTCAACTCGCATTAAGATGAAAACAAAACAAACCTTAATTCTTTTAGTATTAAGATTTAACATTTATTTCAATATACTTTACTTTTTTTACATTAATAAAAATATGACTGTCATGGAAATGATTTGAGTTTTTTCTTTGTTTGCTATTATTTAATCAAAATGAAAATCGTCCAAATTTGCATCATATGTTATTGGTAAGGCGTCACATTCCTCTGCTACTCGCAGTCCATCTTCGGTGTACATATGGTTCAGTGGATCCACAGCGTAGAAGCGTCCATTTTCATGAGTCGCCACATCTCCAGTCGCCTGTAGATCCATTATGAGCTCACGGACCAACTGAGTTCCACGCAGTCTTCTCCACACAGCTAATACATATGAAAAAAAAACTGTGAGACATTTACACACTTACAAAAACAGCAATATCTTTTTTGCAATCACATTATTATACTTACCACCAATCTCACGAAAAGTACCGCCTCTTTCGCCAAATGTGCCAATGACAAGCACCAAATATCGTCCGGCCATGATACGAGAAATGAACGGCGCAGGATAACGAGAAATTGCACTCATTTTTTTATTTTGCTTTGGGCAACAGCAAATCACACAATGACGAAAAGAAAAGATTGAAATGTCAAACTCAATGTCAAATGTCACTTAGTATATAGTTTATCGAAAATTCGAAAATCGAAAAAACGTTTGCTGAACCCGCTAATAGCAGTCAAGCCAACGTTCGGGCAGGACAACGTCTGCCGGGTCCGCTAGTGTTCTGATAAAAATGTACGTTATAAAGTTATCACAAAAGTTGCTTGAATTTTAAGAGCCGATTTAAAATTAAAAAAATAAATTTAATTTAATGCGTTGCTAGCTGTGTGAGCTGAGCCTAAGGCGTGTTCCCGCTCAACACTACGCCAGGGTCAGTGCCGTTATGATAAACAAAACATAGTGGATTACCTTCATATTCGGTATATTCAGACATGAAATTATCGCGTCAGTGCTATGGTGCGGTTGGCAACCCTGTCTGAAATATGATTAATTTGATGTTGCCGTGGGTAATGAAACGTTACGAGTTCCCAAGCGCAATGAGGCGCGACGCTATCGCTGCCGAGAGACGGGCCCCACGGATCGTGTTTCTGTTACGTTGTGAAACAACTGTTTAGCTATTGTTTTCTGAACAACAAAAAACCTTTATGTTTAGCATCAGATAAAATGTAAAACAATTACTAAAATCGGTATTCATTTTCTTGTACGTTTTGTACATTTATAAGTTCCATAAATCTGCGTTTTAATTTGAAAAGAAGAACGCAGAAAATGTCATGCTTGTTTTGTTTTCTGCTGCAAAAATGTACTCGATTTAGTTCTTGTTCTTCTGTTTCGTATTGCACCACAACTCTTTAAAGCTTTGATCCTCATTACAGTTCCTTCCAGTTTTCCTTACCGCGAGTTTTTTTATTAACTGAATTTTTAATTTACTAATGGCATGAATAACATCCAGGATAAAGACTGCAGAGACTCTTAGACGTCTTTGAGAAAACAGGCAAACGTTCCTCATAATCAACATTATCATCATGTTCACAACAGGGCAAGGTGCTGCTTGTTCCGATTTCTAAAATTCCCCAGCCATCTCTTCCTCAGTCTACCAATACACCTGTGTCCTGTTGGTTTAAATTTCCAGACTTGTTTTGCCATTCTGGAATCTGACACTTTTCTAACAGTTCTTTCCACAGTTGTTTGTAATATTTTAATCGTTCATTTAAATTAAAAACTTGTAATATTTCTCTTATGGCCTGATTCTTATACGTTTAAGTTTACAACACCTTTAACTCCTCTTAAAAAGAGGAGGCCCATTTGCTCCTCATTTCCAAGCCCCATGTTTTACTTTTTTGTTTATTGTTTTTTTTTTTATTATCATAGCCAATATGATTTTCCAAGTAATTAAAATGGCTCACCTGTTCTACAGTTTGATAATTAATTATTATTTTTGTTCTTATTGGCCCCTTGCATCAAAATGCCATTACAGTACATTTTTTTTTGTAATAGAGATTTTAATATTGTATTGTCAGCAAACCGGATGAAGCTTGAAAATAGATCCTTGTAAACCAGATTTTGTAGTTTGAAGTACAAGCAAGTCGTCAGCAAACAACAGAACATTCAAATATCTGTCTCGTGATAACTTAATACCCGGGTTCATTAGTTGTTTCCATTTCCTTACTGGAAATAAAAACGTCGATATAAATATGTTAAAAAGAGTAGGTGGCAAACTGCACAAGTGTCTAACACCTTGACTGAGAGATATTTGTTGAGATATCTTACAATTATTATTAACAGCTGTTCATGTAAAAGGCAAAAGTTATAAAATACAAATGTCTATAGGGAAGGTAAAATTGATATATTGTTTCAGCGAATCGATCTAATCAAGTAAAGATATTGGAACAAGCTTCTTAATTTTCTCTTTAAAAATAATATAAGAGTACTTTACGTACATATAATAATGGCTTGTGTTGTTACTTGAACACAATTTAATTGATACCTAGCTTCCTACCTAGTTCTAGAATAGAATTCCCCTTGATTGAGTAAAAAGAAATGAACAAGGAAGAAGAAGAAGAAGAAGAAGAAGAAGAAGAAGAAGAAGAAGAAGAAGAAGAAAGAGAAAAAGAATAATCAAATGAACAAGAAGAAGAAGAAGAAGAAGAAGAAGAAGAAGAAGAAGAAGAAGAAGAAGAAGAAGGAGGAGGAGGAAGAGGAGAAGGAAGAAAAAGAAGCAAAGGAAGAAGAAAAATAGGAGGAGGAAGGAGTTGAATAATAACATCAACTACAACAAGGAAAAAAGAACATGAGATGAAAAGAAAAAAGGAAAGAAAAGAAGATGAAGATGAGGAGGAAAGTTTGAGGTGGAAAACACAAGGAAATCTGGAGAAAACGAAGAATATAAAGGAGAAGAAGAAGAAGAAGAAAAGAGAAAGAATAGCTTAAGAGGAGATTGAAAAGGACGAGGAGGAATGCAAGAAGACAAAATAAAAGGAAAAGAAGAAGAAGAAAAAAGAAGAAGAAGAAGAAGAAGAAAAAGAAGAAGGAGTATGAGGAGGAGAAAAATGGAAAAAGGAAGGAGTTGAACACAACAAGAAGAAAAAGAAAAATACGAAGGGAAAGAAAAAGATAATGAAAAGAATTTGAAAGGTGGAGAGGATAGTTTGAGGTAGAGAATACAAGAAAATGCGGAAAACGAAGAATAGGAAGAAGAAGAAAAATAGAAAGAAAAACTCCAGAGGAGAAGGAAGAGGACGAGGAATAGGACAAGAAGAAATAAGAAAAGGGGAAGAAGAAAAAGAAGAAGAAAGAGTATGAGGAGGAGACAAATAGGAGTAGGAAGAAGTTGAACACAACAAGAAAACTACCGGCTACAACAAGAAGAAAAAGAAGAACACGTGAAGGGAAAGAAAAAGAAAAAGGATTTGAAGACGAGGAGGAAAGTTTGAGGTGGAGAACACAAGGAAATGCGGAAAAAACGAAGAATAAGAATAAGAAGAAAATATACGGTAAGAAAAACGTCGGAGGATGAGGACAAGAAGAAAAACAAATAAGAAGAAGAAGTAGTACAGGAGTAGGTGGGGAAAAGATTAGAAATAGTAGAAGAAAAAGCGGCAGCAGAGAAAGCAAAGAAAAATGACAGGAGGAGAGAGGGAGGAGGGAGGCATAAATATGGGCTAGTTGCATGGGAAAATTGTATATGGGAAAATTTACAAATATACAAACATAAAACAAACTAATACCTGAACAAATACAAAACATAACACAGTTTTCAAAGCACTCAACATAGAAAATTCACAAAGTACTAATATATACACCACAATAACACACAATAATATCAATTTAAAGCACCACAGACCAACAGGAAACCAAAGCAACCGTCAGCCAACACACAAAAATCTCACAAGGTTCAAAAGCAGGAAGGCTGAAGACGGGAACACAAGGCTTCCCGAAACATGTTCCAATAGGGAGAAATCATCTTGAGGTAAAGTCATTATACATCAGCTGGTTCCAGTGTTGCCAAGTTTAATGTTCCGGACTTCTAACAGAGCCGGCCACGGTAGAGGGGTATTTTGTTTAAACCGAGAGAACACTTCACAACACGATCACAATCGGCAACAACAAGAAGAAAAAGAACAACATGAAGGGAAAGAAAAAGAAAAAGAAGTTGAAGACGAGGAGGAGAGTTTAAGGTGGGAGAACACAAGGAAATGAGGAAAAAACGAAGAATAAGAAAAAGAAGAAGAAGAAAATATATATAGTAAGAAAAACGCCGGAGGAGGAGGATAAGAAGAAGAAAAAGAAGAAGAAGCGTAGAAAAAGGCAGGAGGAAGATGAGCGAGTGGGAGCATATTACAAATGACAACAAACAAACAGTATGTAGATACGTCTAGGGTATTTTGTTTAAACAGAGAAACACTTCGGACACACAAAGAAGACGGATGTTACACAACTCGTGTATGTAAAGCAGGAAAGCCAAAACAATAAATAAACCTAACGTTTGTGAGACGCTGCGCAGTTTTTGCTGTAGTCAGACGACAACATAAGCAGAGTAACGTATTTATTTTTACATTGCAGACAGGACAACTGCAACATTACAGTCCTGTACAACACAGTGTGAAACAAGGTCATTTGTAGAACAGGAACGGAACAAAACAACAGCTTTATTTGCATGAACACCGCCGTCGTCGGTAAGAACAATCTGCCTGAGTAATGAGATGAAGAGCGCTCTGGCGGCATTAAGACGATTTAATGTGCTTTGTGTCGCCGCAGAGATGAATATTTTTCTCTGATACTTCGTGCAACGAGAAAAACTATCGTCAATTTCTACGTGTTTTCCGTTTTTTCGATGTTTCACCAAAAACTTCATGATTTCTTGTTTACTTTATATAATTATTCCTTCATTCATCGACACTTTTACTGGCCTCCTTCAAAATAGACTCAGTCGATTTAGCGAGCCGTATTGCAGTCTTAAAAATGTTTTAAGCATGCATGTTTTGGTACAGCCTTGAGCTTGCTTAGGAATTTTTGTTTTACAACCTTCAACGGTCGCGAAAAGTTGCGTTTTCGTGGAAATTATCACTACTGAGAGGAGGAAAGATCGCGTTGGGACACAGCTGGTGAGTACGGCAGTTGCCGTCTTCAACATTATGACGTTGTCTTTTCCCTAGCCTGGTAAAATTGTTAACAAACAAAGACGGTGAAGAAGAAGAAGAAGAAGAAGAGGAAGAAGAAGAAGAAGAAGAAGAAGAAGAAGAAGAATAAGAAGAAGAAGAAGAAGAAGAAGAAGCAGGAGGAGGAGGAGAAGGAAGAGGAGGAGGCTAGGAAGAAGAATAAGGATTACGAACAGGATTAAGAAGTGAATGAGGAGGGGAGAAGGAGGAAGAGGAGGAGGAGGAGAAGGTGCGAAAAGGAGAAGAAGAACGATAACAACAACAGCAACCACAACAACAAGAAAAACGAGAAGAAGACGGAGGAGGAGTATCCTAATGTTAATTATAATTGTAATTAATTATAAGTGTAATTATGATTATAATTATTATAATTCTGGCCCTATTAGGTTAGTGTTAAATGTATTAAATATCTGTTAAAATTCTTCTGCTTTTCTATTATCATAAGCGGGTGACGTGTGGTGGAAACTCAGATTTATGGGGAACTTGACAACAGCCGAGTCAGTCAGCACACTGTGCCCCAAAGTAAACATTTATTCCTTGAGGAGATCCATTGTACCACTCACTATACTCTACGATTAAACTTCATTTCGTGCTACATTACACTACTAAGTTTTCAACACACACGCGCGCGCGCGCGCGCGCGTGTTCATACATGTAATCCCTTCGAGTTGTAACATTGGTTATAGTAATAATAACAACAAAAACATGATTCGTTTATTGATTTATACAGGGTGGTCGTGTATAGCTCTATAAGGATTTAACTCAGCAGCATTGCATTTAAAAAAAAAATGACACATACAATTTTCTTGGTTTGAGGGGTTAACAACAGGGCAATACAGGTTGACCTTTAAGTGGTTCCATTCAGGTCACATCAAGGCCAATTTAATTATTTAAATGAAATCTATATTTTATTTATTTTAATTACCTGGGTTTTAATATCCCATATGGAATTGATATTGATTGGGATAGTAAGCTAACAAAATTTGGACGCATCTGTGGAACGATTCATAGGTACCTGAAAAATAAAACACGGAAGGATAGCCGAATGAATTTTCATAAAAATGTGGTTGTCCCCACATTCCTGTATGCTAGTGAGACATGGACTCTTGGTAAAAGAGACGTGCAGAGACAGCTAAAATGAAATTTCTAAGAGGGACGCAAGGTTGTTCTCTCTTGGATTGGAGAAGGAACGAGGATATTAGACGCGATTTAAACATTATACCATTGCACCAGAAGATTGAACACCACAGAAGGAGATGGCGTAAACATTTGGATTGCGTGCCTGATATCCGTCTACCTGTGGCTGCCTTGGGTTATTACCCTATTGGGAAGAGAGACGTCGGTAGACCGAAGAGGAAATGGGGTTCCGGGACAGATCTACGCCCTAGTCCTTAGAGTGGTGATGATGATAATGATGATCTATATTTTCTCCCGACTCTTATTCTTCAAATTAAAAGAAGAAACTTTGTTACTAGTATTTTTTTTTCTCAGAACTAAATTTTATTTCGAATTTTTCATAAAGATATCGAATACCTGAGAAGACACCGTTTAGGTAGATAACAAATCTTGTTTTCATCTGAATAATAACTATCTGCAGTAAAAATAATGGTTTCTATTAAACAAAAATAATCTGAACACGATATAACTTTGACATGGCATTCCAAGGTTAACACGTCACCAGCCTATTAAACCAAGAAACACGTTTACAGAAACATAAATAACTATTTACAAAAACGATCTCTCCTTTATTAAATAGAAAACCGGACACGCGAGAGAAGAACACTCAGTGTCGAGTAACTGAGTGGACTGATTCCACGTGTAAAAGGTTGCTCGTTGTATTTTGAGTAAGAGACATTTTGGTATAAATAATTAAGATTCAAGTAATAGTGAACGCATAATTAAATGTAACGAGTATTGAAGTGTTTGTATTTTGTTATAAGAAATCGGTATTTACAATGAACGTAAATAGAAGCTTATCAAACATCGTTTTATTTTTCATATCGTAGAGATACATATACAAACAAATAATTTTTTCCAATGTAACATATGATTTATGAAATATTTAATTGGAAAGTAAAATATGATAATCGCAGCATAGTAATACAATTTTCTTTTAGAAATTATAAAATAGCTAAATTACTAAAGCAAATTTTGAAACATAAAAACTTCTAGTTAAATACAATATAAAAGCCAGAATCAAACTCATGGATCGACTAAAAAGAAAACGTACAATGTATACAAAGATAAAAAAATGATGGAAGTTTGAATATGTTTCAATTGTCCCCTGTTTCCCCTATGTTATATTATGTTCCTTTCGCAAGATATATTGAAGAAAGTTACAAGAGGAGATACAGGATATGGTAGTAGATCTTACTGGAGTACAGACATGAAAAAGAAGAAGAAGAAAATTAAAAGAAGAAAAAGGGAAAGACGGAAGAGGAAGAGGAAGAGGAAGAGGAAGAGGAAGAAGAAGAAGAAGAAGAAGAAGAAGAAGAAGAAGAAGAAGAAGAAGACGAATTGTAACAATAGTAGCAACTGCTCATACAATGTTGTAATTGTTCATGCTTTAACAATTTAATCAGCAGAGTTGTGTATATTACAGGTTATCTACAATTCATCACTGTAGAATGAGGTGCTGGAGGTTGTCTGTAATAAACAAACTTGCGTGAGGCGGACACATTAATTACCTTCTCAGTAGGCACGCATTGCGTATGGCCATGCGCGGACAGCAGCAGTTTGTATATCTGGTCTAACCAACCACGCGAATGACAATTAATTAGTTAAGCGTAATTACCGCTCAAACAAAGGTGTGTGACATCGTGTAGAACGGAACGCCCGTTCAGTGCTGCCAACCAACGAACGAATCAACCAGACAGAGTTTTCGCCTATTGTTATATCGTCGGGATTGTCGTTTCAAGTCCCAAGTTTTAATAATGTTTCAAGATGTTTCAAAAACGACATTTTTATATATTCCTCTCTTCTTTTATTTTTTATTGAACAGCTGTGTAATCAATAAAATAAATCTATTAATAATAAAAATTAACTTTGCAAATCAGTTTTACGATTTATCATTACACTTGAAAAAAAACCTTAATTTCCGTTTTGGGTAAATACAGTTGAGTGGACTTGGGTGGATTTACCAATAACTCGACGATATATACTGTGGGGATTTTTTACGGACGATTCCAACTTGTAAAATTCAGTAAGCACGTTTGCAACTTAAAAGTTAAAAACGTTTGGATAAGATTGCAAACAAAGGAGATTTAATCCAAACTCACAGTTCAAAAATGAATTTTCTGACAAGACCAAAGAGTTGTGTGCAAGGCGAGATCGTTTACACGATGAGTACATTAGGAATAAAGTACAGGTATTCTCCATAACTGATACAATTCAGCATGGAACGCTCTCAACAGAGGATAGACGGCTACCAGCAGCACATAGCTATAATTGTTTTGAAACAAAGGAGGTAGGTGGAAAGGTAGCTTCACGTATGTTCTGTGAAGACGGGACAGATAATGTGTCTACTCTCCGAGCAGTGAAGAAGAAGCAGACGTTTCTAATTGCAAAATAAAAAAGTACAAGTACAAGGTTTGATCAAAAAGTTTATGCAATTTGCACCGCTACAAGTGTCTGATTAAGAAACTGTTTTTATGCAGTGTTGATAAACATGTTAGTAACAATCGTCTAAAATCTTAGTCCTATTTCATGCATAGTTTAGGTTTCACAGGTAACTGAGAAATATGTTTTTCAGTTCATCAATTACTTTATTAACTCACTGCAGCCTAGTTCTCTCTATATTTTCACCAAACTATATTTTCTCTACAGATCTTTTATTTTTATCTTTCTATATTTTCTCTAAACTTTACTTCTCTATCAGCGACTTCACCAGGCCTTCAAACTCCGTGTGTGTCCATTATCCGCTAACGACACTCTCACAAATGGACTCTTTACCTGTTGTGCCCAACATAGCATTACTTCTTCACTATTATTTTATCTGTCCAACGTATTTTTAATATCTTTCGTTAACACCACATCTCAAAAATCCACATTATTCTACTAAGTAAGATTGAAGAACATGGATTGAATTTTGTGTAAACTGTGAGATAAACTACTCTGTCCTGGTAAACGTGTTCAAAAGGTTTCTGGCGAGACTGCTGTGCTTGAACAAGCGGTTTACAACCTTCAGTGACTGCTGTGAGTAAGTTAAAGATCGTGGTTGTCAGTTGAAGATTATGTTTTTGTGTTCCACAAAATTTCATCGCTAGGCGTAGTGATTAGAAGGTATAAGGAATACGATGGCACAGAGAAATCTGAAGGAGTATGATTAGCAAGAGCGTAACGTTTAGAAGCTAGATGCGAAAAACCACTTTAGATTTTCTGCAAAAATTATGTATTATTTTTTATTTTTGTTTTCAATTTATTGCAAATTTGTAATATTTTCGACTTGCGAACATTTAACAAATTGTATGACATACGCATATATGATTTGAAGAGTTGTCCATTGACAGCTCTTCTTGTATTGTCTACAGAAAAAACACATACACAAATACTATAATTAAAAGACTAAATGGTCTAACATGTGAACAATTAAACAAAAAGTCACTACCACTTGCTGCTGGCATGAACTGAGTACATTACTTCAATACATTAAACACTGAGCCTGTAAGGCAGAAACACCAGTTGACAATAACACTTAATGTTCACATGAACAAAATTATACAGATATTACAGTACAGATAACACAGACATTGCAATACAGATAATTCAGATTACACGTTATTTGTTGAATTTGGACGTAGGTCTAACAATTTATGTGTTTTTAGTTTGTAAACGTCTTCACTGTTATCCAACAAATTACTTGCTAGAGGGTTAGGATGGTATTCTAAATTAGATATGTGTATCCTGCAGAGGCACACAATTTCTTATCTTGCAGTAGGAAGTTTAGGTCTCGGTGTATATAGAATTGTTGGAGACAAATCGATTTTAAAGTTTTGGACTGAAGGCGCTGTCAATGTTAATGGAAAAATGTTTTAATGGAAAAAAACAGGCTTTTAGCAAACCATGCATCATGCATGGTGTGTTACAGTATTACAAACAAAAATTTAATAATTTTATTTCTGTATGTATTAGAACAATTGAAAGTAAGCAATAAATTTTGGAAATGGAACATACGTTGCGAATGGATCAGCATTGGTCAATATAAAACCCCTCATCACTTTGTTAACGAAATATGTTACAAATTTGGAGGCTTCCGTTTTACTCTATCTAAAAGTTGAGCAAGGAAGGCACAGCTAAAAGTGTGTGTAGTGCAGAGAGGGAGAAGCAGAAATAGAAGAAGCTGAAATAGAAGAAGAAAAAGAAGAAGAAGAAGAAGACGTAGGAGGGTATTGTAATGTTAGGCTAATTACAATGGTAATTAAGTAAAGAACAAAATTATAAGTGTAATGATGATTAATATAATTCTAGCCCTAATAGGTTAGGGTTATATGTATTAAATATCTGTTAAAATTATTCTGCTTTTCTATTAAAACCAGTCAACATTAGCAGCTGACGTGTGGTGGAAACTCAGTTTTATGGAGAACTTGCCCGACAGCCAAGTCAGTCAGCACGCTGTGCGCCAAAGTAAACTTTCATTCCTTGAGGAGATCCACTGTACCACTGACTATACTCTACGAATAAACTTCATTTCGTGCCACATTACACTACTAAGTTTTCAACACACGCACGCGCGCGCACACACACACACGCACGTTGTAACAATATACTTCCTTCGTTTGTGTGTTTTAATCTAGTCACCCGTTAGTTGCGTCAATTTATAACGATCGTCTTCTTGTCGTCCCGTGAAATTCCGAAGTTGCAGCGTCAATTTATAACGAGCTGCTTGCGTCGTACTTTTGACCTCGCCAATACCTGTTTACCTGTTTCCCCGTAGTTTTTATTTTCCCGATTATAGGCGCCAAATTGTTTGATTAAAAACAATTAAAAAAATGTTATTTCTTTCTCTTGATGCAACCGTATATCTCGTCGCTAGGTGTCTGCTAAATTTGAAATCCGCTCTCTCACGACAGTCGCACCAACCTGTAATTCTGGTAGAAAATTTTCACGGTGCTATATTAATGAAATAAACACATAAATATTATTAATTGAAATAACGAACAGGTATTACTTTTGAGTATTGGTTTATTAATTCTCGGTTCTGCTTTTAATAGTTACTAAGACATGAAATTATAAAAATATATAACTTTTTTGCTCCGGCTATAAAGAAATTACAACTCAGCGGTTGGCTATGTTGGTTTGGGTCGTTTACTGAATACTAGTATCTGTGTCGAAGTTAATTTTTTCAATGCTTATTCAGTTAAAGTTCTTTTGATTACGGCAAAAAGATAACAAAATGATTTTCGAAAGTACAATCCTTCACATCAAGTTAATTAAATATTATGATTCTTCTTTACAACAGTTTTCTTAGTATTTAAAACAATAGTGAGTTCAATTTACAAATATAGGTTAAGTTAGATATCGTGTACAAATGTTTTCTTATTTCCCAGAGTGTTAATAATTAATTTGAATAATCTTTTAATAATGATTATTGACATTGTTTAAACTTTAAGTTTACTCTTATTACTAGTTTCTTATTGTTTTGTTTTAGCTAATTTACACTGATTACAGATTTACATTCCTTAGTATATGAATATTACAGCTTCTCCGACATATTAATGCCCTTTATATTTAAATTTATAACTTTAACATGAACTGTTTCTTAGGCTTTCATCACCACTCAACATAATACAACTTACTCTTAAGACTATTTTAACAATTATAACATTTGCACATTTCTATAATATTACTATTATCTTCTCTGCGTTTCTTTATGACATCATAACAATACCTTCAATCCTTTAATATATATAATTTTAATATTTAAACATTCATTTTTTTAGGCCTACTTTTCTTTTATACCATATTATTGGTTTAAAGTTTGGTCTAGCCCTTTAACTATTAATTCTTACTACTAACAAGAATATCTTTGATAATATTAACGGATTCTTATCCTGAATAATAATATAATGTAATGCTACTACTAATTCTTATAATGTAATATAATTATAATATCTTATCTACTACTGTTTTTGGTCCTTTCCCACAACTACACTTTAGTATTGTTCACTTATTTTGGTGTCTTTATACAGATTTTGTGTTTTATTTTTAATTAATCACTTTCCTCCCGCACTCTCACTTTTATATGAGTTCTTGCTTATATTTGATTTTTTTATTTATATTTTGGGTTACGCCTGCACTTGTACTGCTTCACTGTACTTAGTGTCAATAGTCTTATACACTTTTATTTTGTTTCTTTATATTAATCACATTGGTGTTATCACCCTTATCACAATTATTTAGTGTTTGTTTGTAATTCACTCCCTATTCATATCATGCACTCTTGATTCACTTTTGTCTATGACTATTTTGATTATTAGTCTATCTCTATTATATTTCATTTTTGTTATTATAATTTTCTGTATCATTGTTTGTGTATTTTATTATTTGTTTATTTCATCATTATTCTATGCTTACTTAGGTAATATTACAACATTTTCTTTTGGTTTGTACTTTCTATATTCAATGGTACATTTAATTATATTTACTTTTCTTAGTTTGTTATTTCATGGGTTTATTTCACATAATTTGTCATTTGGCCAATCACTTGGGTTGGGTCATAGTCATTTGTCTCGTATACGTTACAGTCATTCTTGTGATATTTATTTAAAATTGTTAATTCTTCTTCTTTTATCTATCTTTAGCCGCGTGCTTTTTACTTTGTATTCTATGGTATATCTTCCCTTGTATTGGGCTGCTTTTGGTATCGTAACAACTTTTCATACATATAATCCCCTCATATACATATACAGAAGGAGAAGGAGAAGGAGAAGAAGAAAAGAAGAAGGAGGAGGAGGAGGAGGAGGAGGAGGAGGAGGAGGAGGAGGAGGAGGAGGAGAAGAAGAAGAAGAAGGAGGAGGAGGAGGAGGAGAAGGTGTTTTAAAGGGACAGCGATTCTACAAAACTGCGTTCTCGTATTGAAGAAAACAATTTACGTGAATAAAAGTGTGTGTAAGCCGTCAAACGTTAAAAGCGCTATATTTACGTATATTTGCAGAGAAACGCTGGCGGAGTCTTAAGGCTTTGCTTTATTCCGTCTGTGTCTCGAGTCTTTTTAGATAACTCTAATTAATTTCGCAACTTTATGCCGAGACACTTTATTATTTCGTATTTGCGGTGCGCCTTAATTGACAAGTCAGACAGTCAGTATCAGACAGGCGTTTGAAACGTAAAATCTGTTTGACAGGTGTCAGGACGTATATTAGTTTCGCTACACAAACAGACTGAGACGAACGGATCGTATTGACATACTCTTTCTGCAGCTTATTATCAAAATGTTTTTCAGTAGCGGTCTGTGAAAGGTGTTATTAGCTGGTTTTGTATAGACAAGAAATTTTTTATAATTCACGACATACGCTTCGACTGAAACCGTTTTTTAAAGACAAAAATACACCTGTGTATTTTTTCGAGTGCGATATTCATAGAAAAATACTAAACAGAACAGACGGTTACACACGCGCGCGCGCACGCTTGTCTACTTTTACATACAGCCATAGCATATTTTACTTCCATGTTCCATAAGGAAATGGAAGTATGGTGATGGCGAAAAAAAAATCGTGTTCGAGATAAAGGCTGATTCTGATTGTACTAGGGCAACAAAGAAGTAGTTTGTTGTTAAAATTCCTTCCCAGGCTGTTTGGCCGTGGTCCAATGTTTTCTGCAAAACTGGACGTTTCGGCAGTGCCATCGACTGTCACATAAGTGAAAATCGAGTGCGCTAACTTGAGGTGGTATACGTTAGACCACAGTAATGTGGTTCGGGCTGAAAAAAGAAGTAGTTCCTATGGAAATATTTCATTTCGAAAATGATTTTAAATATAAATCATAGAACATGGAAGTCATGTATGGTTATCCATACCGATATTTTGATTAGGCCTCATGTAAATTATGAAGGTAATTTAATAATACCATTCCTCCAAAATTTACTCTGCCGTAATTTAGCGCACGGTAGCACTTGCCGGTAATCTAGCCCGTATGAGGACTTTGGATTCGTTATCACAGGTAATGAATTCATTTAGCAATAAGGAACTACTATACATAGTAGTATCCTGCCTCCTTCTTTCGAGTTTTTTTGTTTATCTTCTTCTTCTTCTTCTTCTTCTTCTTCTTCTTCTTCTTCTTCTTCTTCTTCTTCAAGGATTAAGTTATATAAACCTGTTCCGGTTTACACCCATCTCATCCACCAACCTCGGACGAGCCACGTCTCTTCTACCAATCGCTTTATAGTTCATTGTCGCTTTCGGCAATCGGTCCTCTGTTAGCCTTTGCAGATGATCCCACCATTGTCTTCTGAAAATTGAAATAATTTCATTTATGTCCTTTACTTCGAGTTCAGGTCTGATATTTTTATTCCTTATTCCATCTTACTCTTTACATTTAAAGTATTTCGAAGAAACTGCATTTCAGCGCTGTGAATCTTGCTGCTTTCTTTTTTGTCATGACCCACGCCTCATTTGCATAAATCAACGTAGGTATTGCAATTGTCTTATGAAATTTAATCCTTGCGTTGTGTCTTGTTGAAAGATACCAAAAGCAATTATTTCCTCTTTTTTTGCATAGTATTCGGAAAAGCAGAACTTTTCGTAGTTTTCCGTCACTAATGTGTGAATATGTTTCATTTTTATTTGGGTCTTGTTCAATTAGATGAATCACTGGCTGTTTTGAGGATAAACTTCCTTCGGTCAGTGCGGGAGAAAGGAGAAAGTTGAAGGGGAAATGCAAGCCAGTGCAGACCGGTTGCTGACAGTTTGGAGTTACCAAGAAAAAGAGAAAGAAAAGTGAACATTTTTGCGCTCGCGTCTAAGATTTCTATGAATCGTACTACAAATATTCCTAAATTTATTTATTTACTTTTGTATTTATTTATTTATTTTTAGTGTACGCTGTATGTATTGATACGCTAAAAAAATAGATAATTTCCTACTATCAGCCAGGATAACAGCCCTCGCTTCCAATATCAATCTTCTCCAACGCCTCCTATCCATTGCCAACCGTCACATCAATTCTTTGTAAATCTTTCACCACATCATCGACCTACTTATCCTAGGTCACTTGCTTTTATAGACTTGCGCCTTCAGGATTTTTCTTGACATATGCTAATCCTCCATCCGCTGTAAGTGGCCTAGCCACTGTATTCGTTGAGCCTTTACGAATCATTCAACGTCGTCGTGCTTCAATAGCTCATCTATTTTCTGGTTATTTCTTATTCTCCGTTGATCGTCTTTTTTAACTGGGCCATAAACGTGTCGTACAGTCTTTCTTTCAAACATTCTTAGAGCGTCTTTCTTCTTCCTTTTTTGTTAGTGTCCATGTCTCGCCTCCATAAGCAACAACAGGTCTGATAAATGTCTTATATAGCCTACTTTTATTTTTGTATTATGACTAATGGCTTTGTTTCTGAATAGTCTCCTGTTGGCATAATATGCCCTGTTTCCTATTTGTATCCTGTCATGTATCATAGTGCTTAATAACCCTTCATTATCTGACATGTTGTCCTGTTATCTGAACTTATTAACTGCGTCAAATGAATTATCCTGTATGCATAAATTATTTAGATTTCTCCTCCTCTTTGATGCAGAAATTACCATGTATTTAGTTTTGCTGATATAGTTTCAGTCCCATTCCAGCAAAGTTTATATGTTCAGTTAGTAAAATGGACATATTCTACCTACTATAATAAATGATATTTTATGCTAATCAGTTACGCATATGCTACTGATTCCTTTATGGAGTCGCGGGCACGTTACTTGAGTGCAATCGATTATGTTATTCCATTTCCTCACATGTTAAGATCGATTGTATATGCATAGCGACACATAACAAACATGTGGCCCATAACATCGTTTTACTGTATAAATTGTTACCACGCTGACAGAAATTGAATAAACTGCTTTTTATCTCGAAAAGGTTTTGCTAAGGAAAGAAAATAAGAGAGTGTTTTTTATAAAAGCTGACCGCGTTGTAAATTTGTCCCCTGTGACATCATATATTGTACATGTTTTAGTGTGTACATTATTTCCGTGTTGAAAGAAATTGACCAAACTGCTTTTGCTCAAAAAGGTTTTTGCTGAAGAAAATAAGGAACTATTTCAGAAAAGCTGACCGTGCAGTAAATTTTTTCCCTCCACCTTTGGAGCGTAAAATTGTGTTTTCCTTCGAACGGCAGATAAATATCGCTTGTCAAAGTAGACGTTCAAACGTTTGTTTATGTTTAGTGTGTTTGTCCAGCAAATGCTTGGCCGAAGAAGATGTTCACTGAAAACAATTTTCTCACTCGTTGCTTCCTCCTCTTTTGATCGTTAAAAACAACAACATATTAATACGTTTAAAAATACGTCTCATTCTGATCATTATCAAACACATTTAACGATTTTCTGAGACATTTTAACGAATTTTGTAGTTTTTTTATTTTCGTATTAAAATGATTTGGAACTGTTTTTTTCTTCTTAAAATTATGTGTAATAAATGTAGGTTATTTATCGTGAACCGCTTTTTACATGAAATGACATGTAATAATAATAATAACAACAAAGTACTACTACTACTAATACTACTACTACTACTACTACTACTACTACCACCACCACCACCACCACCACCACCACCACCACCACTACTACTATTACTACTACTACTACTACTACTACTACTACTACTACTACTACTACTACTACTACTACTACTACTACTAATAATAATAATAATAATAATGTGTACCTAAGGGTTTCACGGCAAGCGTCAACTGTGTTAGAAACCAACTGACTTGTCTTGGGGCTATTCCTGCTGTTACGAACACACGTTTCGGTCTCTCCTGTGGAGGCCACCTTTAGTGCGACTACGATTCGATAACTGACACGGTTCTTTTGCCACAGTACTGTGGTTAACTGACGAAGACCGTGTCAGTTGTCTAATTCTTGTCACATTTAAGATGACCTTCAGAGGAGAGGCCGAAAGGTGTGTTCGTAACAGCAGCAGTGGACCACGGCCTAATAGTCCGGAGATAGGTCAGTTTATTTCTAGCATAATAATAATAATGTTGACAAAAATGGATATTACTACCTTTTATTTATTTATTTATTTTTTCTTAAGATTTGGAGGCCTGGCAACTAATGCTTTAGGGCAACGACGTCAACCAGAAGTGTTGCCCGACTCTGTGTTTTGTTCTCGCCTACATTCTAGTAAATTCAACCAAAGTGGAAACTCGTACACACTGAGACACGAAGCAATGTTTTCAGAGCCTCTACAGTAATCGTGCTACTCCCTTTAGGAAGGGCAGAGTTCTATCTATCGCTAACTGTTCGTTTCCGAGGTCTTCGTTCAGGTTACCTTATACTCTGTGTCTTTGCTTGAGATCAGCAAGAGCACTACAGTCTTCGCTGACTTGTTTTACTTTAAGTGCTCCGCCACAAGTGCAGACTGGTCGTTCATGTCCCTGTATGAGGTACGAAGACGTCAAGTTCGTGTGCCCAGTGCGCAGTCTCTCGATTCCAACTTGTTCACGACGAGTGCGATCATCTGCTAATTGCCATTTACGGTCGACACTCTGCTACACGGCAGAAAGTTTGCTTTGCCGTCTGTTCCACATCTGCTAACACACATTAATAATGGTGCTTGTGGCAGCTAGTTTCGCGTCATCAGGTCATATGGCAATCGCATCGACTTTTGATGATCTTCTTCTTCTTCTCCTCTTCAAGGATTAGGTTATACAAAACTGTTACGGCACCCATCTTATCCTCGGACGATCCACATCTCTTCTACCAGTGGCTTGATGTTAAATATTCTACCAATATTAACAACAAATTTAAATCTGATTGTTGATTATTGCTTTTATAATAAAAAATACCATTACATTATGAGTAACTTAAATTTTAATAGTGTATAAATTAAGTTTTGTTACATTGCAATTTTCTCGTTGTCTTTAAATAAAACATTTGAAGATCTGAAACAAACTATCTCAACTCCTTCACATGTACAATGGCACCTACATACGCACGCGCGCACGCGCACACACACTCACATACACAAACACTTCACTCAAGTAAGTGTCCTGTTGTGCCTGATATTTCTTTTGTATTCATACACAGGTCCTGAAGATGACAATAACATTGTCGAACACAAATAAGTTAAAATTTGTTTATATTTTTGATCGATCCTCACGAACCCTTCACCGAAAAATTAATATTATTATTATTATTTTAATTAGTAGTGACCGTCAATCAATAAATGTTTAGCGAGGATCGATCAGAAAGTATACACCATTTTTACATTATTTTTGTCGACGTTTCGATTATATTTATTGTCATGAAGACCTTTGTATGGATGATAGAGAAATAATCAACACAAAAACATAAATGTCTGTAGAAAGTTGTGGAGTCTAGAAACATAAATTTTAAAGTTATGGTGGTTCCTGTATTGGGTGTGAACAATGGACAACAACCAAGAAACAAGAAAGTAAAATACAGGCCTTTGAAATGGCGTTCTTAAGAAGAGTTCAAAGGTGTTTAAAAAACAACAGCCTGACTAATAATAACAATAGTTCTAACAAAGTGTTCAAAACTTGATCGTATAAAGAATGAGGCTGTAAGACAAGAATTATAGTTTTTAACTTGAATGAAAGATTAAAAAATGATAAACAACGGTGAAAAGAATGTCAGATTCCACACTGGCCAAACAAGTCTCTGGAAATATGAACCTATAGGACAAGGAGTGTGGGTAGACAGGAACAGATGGCTGGAGGATTTTTGAAGGCGGAAGAGACAACGCCTTGCCTATGCCGTGATGTGAATAAGATAACGATTTCCAATATTAGATCACCGTCATCATGTATATGTACACGGATTAAACCAAAAATGCTTTGTTGCGGTCCCAAGCAGGTAGACTAGACCTGGTCACTCCAAGACTTCTTCGGACGTCCCACACCACTCCGTTCTTGCGGCTTATAGGCTACTTCATTAGTTTTTTGGTAATGCGGAAGTCTTCCATTCGGTTAAAGTGTTCCACTATTTTAGCCGATACTGGGCAATCGTCTCTAGTATACTCGTAATATTCAGTTCCTGCCGTATGTCTGCATTTCAATATGAAGTTTTCAGAAAAATTACGAAAACTTCTACTACTCTATTACTTTATAGAGTACAATAATAATTTTACAGCAAACAAATATACAAATGACTGTACAAATTCTGAACTATTGTACTGATATTTTAGTTAAATGTATAACTATAAGAGCTATTTTGTCGTAGCTCTTAAGTTTATGTAACTTTCTATATTTATTTATATTATTATATCGTATCTAATAATTTGTAATGTTATTCAATTTGTTTCTTCTGCAAGTAGTGTAATTTCGTATATTCTTTTTAACACCTGACGCACGTTTCACTGAAAAGTATCATCAGAGGTTTGTAATTAATTACTTACAATTTACAATTTACAATTTCAATTTACTTACAAACCTCTGATGATACTGATATTTTTCAGTAAAAAGTGCGTCAGGTGTCAAAAAGAATATACGAAATTACACTACTTGCAGAAGAAACAAGTTGAATAACATTACAAATTATATAATTACTGCAAGAAACGTTGAGTTACCTATACAGAAAATGATGGATATCTAATAATTGTATTAGGTACAAGTATTAGACTTTAGAAGTTTTAGAATACTTGTGCTAAAAATTTTTCAGAATTTTTTTGTGTCTGGTCTTTTAATTTATGACATGGCAAAAAATAAATATATATTTATCATTTTTCAACAGACAGGTCACCGCGTATAGCCGTATAAATTGCCGGAACTGTCCCAATATCCGTACCCGCACATCAATTTCGATGTTTTGAATATGTGATTGCATCGATATACTACTACGTGAAGTACGTGAAGAAGAAGAAGTGTACTGTAAATTATTCTATTTATTAATGTAGTGCAAAAATACGTGTTGTTTTCAGTCGCGCCGTTAAGTAATAATGGTTTTGGTTTTTACAAATAGTAATTTACATATATATGTAAGTCATTTATAGGAAAAATATGATGTTTAGTGTGTTTACACAATGCACAAAAGAGAGAAACGTTAAAAAAGAAGAACATAACGTACTTTTAACAAAAACAGTGAAAAGCGAAAAATACAAATTTTTCTGAATGGTAATAAAAAAAAAAAAATTTATTAACAAATGGAATTAAGGTTTGTTATTCGTGAAGTAGTCAAAATTCCTTTATGTTATTCAGTAAAATCTGGAAAATTTCACTGGAAACATATTTTGTGCAAGACACAAAAAGTGAAGGCATGTATACCATCCCGTCTTGCTTCGACTTGGTTGTTTTTTTGTGATGTGCACAAAAAACGAATATTATTGAAAAAACGAGTACTGCGTTAATTGAGTTATGCAGTCACAAGCGCACATCGGAGTTATATTATTGCTTGAAACTTATTTTTTTGTAAAAATAATATGACTATGAAACACGATTTCAATCGTCAACAAACTATTTTATTTTATTTGGCGTTCTTCCCTAAGGCAGGTCTTCACATGGTAAAAGCTCTCCAAGCTGTCCTATCGCAAGCCAGTCATTTCGTTTCTTTGTAACACTTTCTGATTTTAATGCTATCTATTAACTTCATTCTTCTACGTCCTCTTCTTTTTTCCTTCTATGACACCCTCCATGGCAGTTGTAAGCAAGCAGTCTCTTCTTAAACAATGACCTAACTAATTCCTTTTCCTATGTTTTATTACTTTCAGGATTCAGCTCTCTTCCCCTATTTTTCTTAAAACTTCATCATTCCTTCCTTTATCAACCCACCTCACTTTTTCCATTGCTCGCCAAATCCACATCTCCAATGCTTCTAATCTTTTCTCATTCTCCTTCCTCAGTGTCCGTGTGTCTGCACCATATAAAGCAACGCTCCACACATAACATTTGGCCAACCTTTTTCTTAAATTCTTAATAATTTTGCCAAACAGCAATCTTTCTTCCCATGAAATGCCTCTTTCGCTAAAGCAATTCTTGCTCTAATTTCACGAGTGCAGGACAAATCTTCATTTATCAAGCTTCCAAGATGTTGAAACAACTCCACCTGTTGTATTTTGTCTTGCCCTATCTTTATGTTTGCCCTTTTTCCTCCTCTGCTAAAACTATTTTATAACATACACAAAATAAATTTTCACCATTTCTATTATCTATCTAAAATTATATAAGATGTTCGTTATATATCGATGCCAATAATCACATAATCGAAATATCAATCAAATATATTGCAACTTACCGTCTGCGGCTTTTTGAAACAACGTCTTCACTATCAATTTTACATGTTTCGGGGCACTTGTCCCATCCTCAGAACTTAAAATGTTCGTGTATCATTTAACGTTGATACAGTTGTCGAATAATTAAAATATTAAAATCCAATATGAAACAAAATCACAATACCAATGTACATCGTTTGACCGTCGCGCTCGTTTTAAACATTAAGTATTGTGATTTTGTTTCATATTGGATTTTAATATTTTAATTATTTGACAACTGTATCAACGTTAAATGATACACGAACATTTTAAGTTCTGAGGATGGGACAAGTGTCCCGAAACATGTAAACTTTATAGTGAAGACGTTGTTTCAAAAAGCCGCAGACGGTAAGTTGCAATATATTTGATTGAACAACACGTGGCCTGGGGAAAAAAAATTGGGATTTATTCCTTTTAAACATCGAAATATCGAAAATGAGTGCTGGTACGATTATTGGGACAGTACCAAATTGCCTATAAAACTTTCTCCATTCCACGAAGATATGTGCAGAGATATTGCAAAGCACGGAACAGTACAACGACCCGCCATCGTGTATTGTATTGTGTAAGACGGGGCTTCCATTGTTCTCTCCCCATTGTTAAGCGCACTTTATACACTGAGTAGTCAGCGCTTTATGATTTTCTACTCTCCGTCGACGCAACAGTAACTCTAAAACTGCACACTTACTGACTTCCTTCCGCCTACAGTTACATTTACATAAACTTATAATAATAATAATAATAATAATAATATTTGTTTTAGATAGGAAACATTTCTGTAGATGGGGAAATATTTTTATTTTAATAAAATCAAAATTATTTTATTATTATTTTACAGATGGTCAGGCTACCTGGTAGTGTGGGATATTTACTTACTAAAAAACCTACCTTTTTCCTTTTTCCTCGATCCCCCCAGGCCGTAACTGCTTTCTCGTTACTTAGGCTTAACTACAGTCATTATCCTTCGTTTTCCTTGACTCCGTCTAGTCAGGTTTTTCCTTTTTAAACAGTTGAAAGTGTTTAAGTCTCTCTTAATGGGCTACCAACCAGATTGCAGGGAAGTCCGGTGGTGAGGGTGTACCTGTACGTTTTCCTCCAGAATGTGAAAGCAGCAAAATGGTGGGGGACAACACCGTCACTGTATCTGCTGACACTATCATCGTTTTGGCGCGCCTTGATATCAAATTTGGATGAGCTATACACTATTGTTGTAAGCGTACCTAGCTGTTCAAATTTAACCTAATGTAACAACTCCCAAAGCATTTTTGTTTTCCTTTGTGTAATAAACACCGCTTAGAAAAGTGTTAAGTTCGAATTATTCAAGATAAGGTGAGAATAGGTCGCCTTTTTTGTTACATGGTAATTCGTTAAATTAGTTTAAAGTGAAATTTTTGTTGTACAAAATAAGAGATATCGAAATGTTTAATCTGTGAAGGACGCATGGCCACCAGCGAAAAAATTTTGAATAGTTTCTAAATAGATCAGTTTCGGCTGATTAACTATTACTAATGTCTAGTTAAGTAATAAATATAAATACCTAAACAGTTATAAGGTGGTTTAATAAATTCTATGAAAGAATAGCTTGTTTCTATTGGTAACTGGTTTCTGCTCATATAACTTGATTATAAAAAAGTCTGTATCGGCCAACCTGAAAATGAAATTAAGAGATTTTTTGTTAAAATTTTTATGTTTGTTTTGAACTCTATTTCGGTATGTGTCTGTGATTTGTAGTTAATATTATCCGTATCAAATATTTATTTCGGTGTTGATGTCAGAAATGGTAAAAGTGTGTACAATATACAGCATTAATTCCAGGTTATAATATTTATATTTGATGTATTAAAACTAATTGTGTTTTTTTACTGCTCACAATTACTGTATGTATCTTACTAATGGAAGTACTATGAAAAGCTATGCTGGATACCAAATAACTGTAATGCAATGATTTGCACATTAATGAAAAAATTACTACTAATAATGTTATGTTAACTAATACAAGAAAACGAATAAAAAACGATTTGTTCTAATAAACACTTTGGTTATTTATTATTGTTTTTATGGTTCACTTTTAAGTTTTCCGCCAAAAGCAGAATCGATTGCTAAATAATTTCATTTCGTAACAATTATTTCGAATTGCTGTTATGGATGGTTGATGGGGCTCACAAAATTCTAAGATAATTGAGAATGCTGTTACTCAATCTTTTACGATTAAATAAAATTGTTAATAAACACGAGAGGACACTGGTAGGAACACCGCCAAACAAACCGAAAATAAGTTACGGCCTATAGGTTAAGTTTACAAAATATCTCACTGTTGACGTAGTTGTTAGACTCGTCGATAGAACGGCAGTGTTGTCCCTTGGTGTCCCCCCCCTCCATTGTGCTTCCAAATTCTGATAGGAAAACGTACAGGTAGACGCTAGTGCCACCTTCGAGTATCCGGACTTGCCCTGGGGTTTTATTCGGAAAACCACCTCCTAGGCTCTTATGGTCTATCCGCCGATGCAAATCTAATAAGTAAAAATTGTTTTTTTGTATAGACCTATCAAGAATACTATACATAGGTGCACGATACATACCTAAACGTAGAATAAGTCTGTGACGGCCAATGGGAAGATGGAGAGACCAGTTGTAACGGCGGCCGACGTATAGGCTTTGAGCCTTATACTTGAAAACAAGAAGAAGAAGAATTTCTTTTGTATTAACTCTTATTGATTCAAGTTCTTGTATTTTTGTCTATGATACAAGTTCTTCTTTTTCTCATTATTTCTGTTATATTTTCTATACTTTGATATATTTCATCATTACTTCTTAATTTCCAACCCTCCGACGTTTTTCATGGGCCTTACGCTTTTTTATACCATATTTTAATATAAAAAAATTCAAAATGCACTTGCAAAAGTAATCTGTTATTAAATAATAATATGATAAACACATTATTATTATTATTTTATTACAACAATCTGACCTAGTTACTCAGTGGCTACGGCAATTTTAATGCCTACTTACATAGAATGGGAAAGATGCAAAGCCCAGCATGCCAATACGGTGACTCTTCCTCAGTGTTGCACATTTTTTGCAAGGCAGAGGATGGTGCTGGAAATGGAGCTCGGGGACTTCATGCCCGAGAGCGTAGTCGCGCTTATGCTTCACGGCAAGGCGGAATGGGACCGTATCAATGCATTTATTCAGTGGGTCCTACTGGATAAAGAAGGACAACCCCAACTTGCACCCAACGGGCAGTAGAAGAAGGAACAACTAGAAGAAGGCCGATACGGTCGTAATAGGCTCCATCCTGAAGTAATGCGCTAAGTGGTTCAAGGATGGATATGAATGCCTGAATTAGAATTGGTTTTTAGTGGGTCAGAGTCCCACACATCAGAGGAAGCACGGCCTCCTCTGACGGTTCATAAAAGCGTATTCCCCCTCTATAAAATATATAATAATAATAATGACAATTATTATTATTATTAAATTATTACTATTTCTTTTACTCCTTCCTATTTCGGATCAACAATTTGTGGGCTCCTATTCCACCTTTGGGCTGTGTGTGTGTGTTGTACGTAAATGTCTTTTAAATATGTTGGATGTTTGAACGAGCAAAGCAAGTTGTCAGTTTTAACTCGACCGTTTGAGACTTGTCTGTCTGTTGTATGCTTCACGATAACGTTTGAACGCATCAACCGATTTTCGAAACACTTGTCATCTCCTTGTTTTTGAGATTGATCCCTGAAATTTCAGCACTTTAAATTCGTCTGTCAGTAAGTTGGAACCAAAAAAGAGTCTGTTATTTGTATTTTTAATTTATTATATTGTCAAATTGAATATGTCAAAAAGACAGACATACTGCTATAACGTTCTATTGATTACGTTTTTAGCCTTTTGAGGCCTTGAGGGCGGCAAGGGAACCGGTAGCGAGTCGCCAGACTCCCAAATCTGTTTTCAGCAAGCCAAGTTGAATTTCTATAGAAAGTATCATGCGTACTGAAATACCGTAAGCATTTTTATCGCCAGCTCTAGGTCTAATAATGACAATGCGGAAAATGCGAGTCTGTGCATAAGTTAAAATGTTTCTAATTAATGTGTCAAATTAATATAATTTTGTAGCGCAAACGTAGAGTCAAGACGCGGCATCATCATCATCATCATCATCATCATCATCAGAATGACGAACGTGGTGGATGTTGTAAACACTATAGCTGCTAACATATCTGTAATTTCTAGCAATTACGACAATCACAAGTTGGGCTGCGGACCCATGGCAGCAATACTTTGTCTCTCCCGAGAATGCGGCCACCAACTTTGCATATTAGTATTCATGTGGCAGCGTCTCTTAGAGAACAGATGTTAATCTGTAAAGTTGCGTACCAACAGTTGTTCTCTGGTGAGTAATGGAGCAATTTCTCCGCACCAACTTTAATCTTTGTTTAACAACTTACAAACCCCGAGACACGATTATTGTTATCGATTGAAGAAGCGGTTCCAACTCTATGATAGAGCAACGCATAATCGTTGTAAGATAATGAAGAACGACCATCGAATTTGTGCAGCGCTTGGTGTAAAACTTACCGTACCATCAACAGACAATGGATCAAATGCTTGTTAAGCCGTCAATGTTGTGACCTTATTTCTACTGAGTAATTGTTAGTAATTTCTAAAACAGCGGTTCTCATTTTATGGGTATATAACCCTTGAGATCACATGACATTCCACGAAAGCCACAGATGAAAATCCCTTAAGGGGGCTGCGACTCAAGATTACGGTATTATAGACGAAAACATAAGGTATTATATAAATGTCAAAAGAATAAATTGAGTATCTTGCTACGAGTTACAAAATTAAAGTTCTACAAAGTTATGGCAGCCCCTGTACTGTCCTATGAGTGTGAATTATGTCCAATATCCAAGAAAGAAAACAGTAAAATACGGGTCTCGGAAATAGCGTTCTTAAGAGGAGTTAAAAGGTATTCTAAACTCGACTCAATAAAGTAAAAGGCCATAAGAGAAGAGTTACAAGTTTTAAACTTGAATGAAGCATTAAAATATTGTAAAAAACGGTGGAATGAACACCACATGCAGCAAAAATAACAAGAAATTTGGGGACTGACTGTAGATCCATCTAAGACGGAATACCCAGTGGCAAGAAACACAGGTGGCAACTTGGCCGTTAGCGACACTGAGGTTAAACATAGAGATTTCTACAAATATCCTGGTGTACAGACAACAATTGTTGGTCGGCGTACAGAGAAGATAGCCAGTAGAATCAATCAAAGTAACGCTGCTATATTTCAATTAAATGGAATATTCTGGAGTAACAATATCTGTTGGAACGCGTTTACTTTCAACTAACGTAAACACTAAACCAGACATATCTGATTTCTTGGATTTCATGACACAACTAAGGATGCGCTACAACGCTACTACTGCAGCGTTGCCAAAGCTTTTGCAACCGTCGAGCTCACATATGGAGTATTGGGGCATTATAAGAGTAACGGACGACCTCTCATAGTTTGTGTAGTAAGCTCTGCTATTTAGTCTTTAAGTTACAGACGGTGTACAAGCGCCAGCCAGCGCGCCACATTTGAATTGTACGATCACTTTGCAGCATAGAAACTAATAGGCCTACGTTTTCCGTTGAAAATAATGACACACTTAACTGCTTAAAGTTTCAGTATATTATTTTACAGAAGAAGCAAAGTTGTTTTACAAGGGTAGACACAGGACCGAAGTCCTATCTACAACCCTTGGCCCCCATGGGCGACGAGTCTACTATCTAAAACGCTGACTAAGCGCCCGACGATGAACTTGTCGGTACCCCTGGGAATATGAGACGTCCAGCTCTATTTCCTCCGTGGGGTTCGGGAGGAATATTCACTATCTAGGATTTAACGGCCCATAACATCCCCACTGGCGCACCCCTTACGAGGCTCCCGCAGCGATGCCACAAGACCGAAACCATATACCACCTTGAGTCCAACGCCAAGCATGGTCAAGGGGTCCGGATCTCTCTAGGTTCCCCGCCCATGCCCGACCGGGGCAGGAAGCAGACGTACCCGCCCCCTGAGGCCCCCAATCTCCCGAGAAATCAGGTAGATACCCCGTATTATTTTACAGTTTAGTTATTCTGACATTAGTGGTTGTGGCACGCTGAAACCATAACACCAGCCGCCACTGTTATAATCAGTGAGAAAGTTCAACCGTCGGAGCAGAGAAACAACGACACCGGTAGATGCTGACGTCACGCGGAGAGACGGAGTTATGGAGTTTTAAAAAAATTGTGGACAACGAGTGAGAGAGTTGATTTTGCATAGATTTTTGAGACTGGACTGTAGGAAATCGCAAACAGAAATAACACTGTTGCACAATAAACAAATTTTTCAGAATCAGATGTTTCCGATCTGATGATGAACTATGAAGGTTGAAAGCGCTAATCGGAAAAATTTGTCTATAGTGATGTGCAACAGGGTGTCATTTATCTTTGTAATTATAACCAATAACACAACTTTATTAATTAAATGTAGCAAATCGGCTCAAAAATTCCAGTTCTAGATACGTGATTTACAAAAGCAGCAGTAAGTCTATTGCTTGTTTTGCTATTGATATAATGCTTGGGCGTACAGAGGTTTCTTACAAAAGCATAATGTACACCTCCAAAATATCAAAGCAGCTTATTATAAGAATAATACATTACGTTTGTGTCCTATACTTGAAAGCCTTCTCGAATATGCACTTTGCTGTGAACAGTCTGCTAACGAACTTCCTTTGATGTATCGCTGAGTGTCCGAACATTGCCGAAGACAGACGAACGCGTTCGGTGGATGTACATTGATGCCTCTATCGTGGACGAGTCTTGCAATATCTTTGAGGTTTCGACGCTAAAGTATAAGCATTTCTGAAATGCATTGAACTTTTGTGGTTTTTTTCTGAACGTCGTACATTCAAAATAAACATTTTAAACACATGAAACTACATAAAAATGAATACATTCACTCACGATTGTGAAGCAGTAAAAACATTCATAAAATATTTTCTGAAAATATTTCAGCTCGGAACATATTTCGTTATTTTATGTAAAGCTTCGCGCTAAGGAGCCTATACAGTGCAGCCGTGATTTATGAATAAAACATTCTGTATATATTTGCATAAGTACAATTGTGTGTAAAGTGCTCTCGTCTGATGGCGGACGTTCAATGACTCGATCAGTCCCGTCATAATATTATGTAGCAGACACAAGTACAGTACAAGACAGAGCTGGAGATTGGCTCTGTATGTGTGTGTGCGATCGCGAATGCTGTGATTGCTCTGTTGGTAGGCAACTGCAAGGTCACATTGGGCCTTATTGCTCTGTTGGTAGGCAACCGCAAGGTCACATTGGGCCTTATTGCTCTGTTGGTAGGCAACCGCAAGGTCACATTGGGCCTTATTTATTTTTAATAATTTATCACCCTATTCTGTAACGCGGTTAATTTCTTTTTCTTTTTCTTCTTCTATTACTCGCCCTTTTGCCTCTCAGTGTTGGGTAGTAGGGAGCTGTCTCCATCTATTTCTGTCCATGCACGTAGCTTTTATTTCTTGTAAACTATTCTCGTGGTCCTATCCCAATCTCTCAATATACGAGGGTCATTCACTGTTTAAATAGACAATTAGCTGTAGAAGAAAAAGAGTTTATTTAATCAGTACGACATTTTTTTTTTTAGTTTTCAACATAATCCCCAGGAACATGAATACAGTTGTCCCGCCTCTGAGTAAGCTGCATGTTGATATCGAAGCCATTTTAGGACCTCGTGTACCCTCGTCGTTGTCATAAAACATTGTACCACGTAAAACCACACAAGGCTCCTTGAGTAGACCAAACAAGTGGAAATCAGATGAAACCAAGGGATAGAACAGCTGCTTCGTAAACGGGGCATTTCGCCACAATTATCAAGTTAGGCCGTTTTGTCCTTGATAATGCTGGTTGATACCGAAGGGCGTCTGTTTAATGCAGCACGATGAAGCAGTTGGCAGTTTGAAAACAAGGTACGACAGACTTGTGATGCCCTGTTGTAAATCTCCTGTTCACTCTTTCAATCCTTAGTCAGCATCGTCATCATCATAATCGCCACCCCAAGGACTAGGCCTTAGACCTGTTTCGGAACCCATCTCCTCCTTGGTCTATCGATATCTCTCTTCCCAATAGGGTGATAACCCAAGGCAGCCACAGGTAGATGGATATCCGATTTGAGAGGCTCGTATGAGTTCTGTAAGTACATATATTTTTACTTTAGCAGGTTACTGGCCTGCTTTAAGCCCCCAACCTGGAGGACCAGGAACTTTGATTTCGGGTTGCTCTTCCCCTAGAGAGTTGCTTTCACCTCAGCTGACGAGCTCTCTCTGCCCGGTCGCAGTAGACTAACTTAGCCAATGTGTGAAGCCGTTGGATTACTATAGCCTCCTCTGCCGCAACACTAGGTGCACATCCTGCTGCCGATGTGCACCATCCTGCCAGGCCAGGACCCAGGATACCTCCAGACTGCCCTGACAGAACCCCCATCTCTCGTTTGTTTACCGATCCACTCCGCCGAAAGGATTGGCCACCACAACCTTGGAGTGGATTGCTCGGCGTGACAGGGCCCATCAACGTGTAGGTGAGAGCGGAGTTGGGGTGGAAAGGCAGTGGATTTCTATTGAATGAAAGCATATGTTCGCGTCACACCCCCCTTTCGGACCCTCCTTAGTCAGCGTGCTTCTTAATTTATCGTCCCTCTCTGTTCACCTTGTTAATATTTCTGCTCTAATATCTTATCATTGTTTATTATCGACTTGTTTGTGCGATTATGTAATTATTGTGTTTTTGTTTGTTACAGATGATCGTGGTTGTTGGTCCACAATGAGCAGGTGTATCCACCTCACCGGGACACATGAAAGCCGCCTCAAGTACCGGTAAACGTAATTAAAACAATGCGTGAATTATGTTTCTGAAGGCAGCGTACGAAAGTTCATGGAAATATTAGTGTTCAAATTTATGTAATTCAGCGTGTTGACGGTATTATTAGTTTTTGTCTAATTATTCAGTGGCCTAGAAACAATAACTGGAACATTATTTACACGTTAAAATTAAATGAATTTAATCTACAATAAAATTTGTAAAATTTCAGTGTTAAAATGTGTGTGCTAAACATGTTTAATCTAAAATTTTAAATAGTGTAATATTATATGAAGGAAAACATAGAAAAGCTATTTTTAAAAATGTATGAAATAAAAAAATGTATAATAAAACTTGTATGTTATAATGCTCAGATTGTTATATATTTGTAAGTTATATAATGATAAATTGTCATTACGTCTGAATCTTGTGTTGTAAAACGAGCCTGCGACGCCATATGAGTTTGGTAGCGCTGAAAGTCTGTGTCTTGCTTGTCATAATATGTTGTCAATTAAATCTGTTAATGTATATTGTATTCAATTATTATATAACAAGTAACAGTTTCAATTAAGTACATAATAGATCTGTTAGTAAATGTTTGTGTTTAATGTTTAATCGTTTTATTTGTGTGTATTTATTCACGTATTTATGTAAATAACTAGTCGAAGGGTGTTGCAGTGGTCTTATAGTGGTACATTCTACTATAACAAATTTGGTATAGAAGCTTTAACATACACTATTTAAGATTTTTTGTAATTCATGTAACAGAAAATTTGTATTGTTGTTGGCTGTACTTCTAAATATGTATTTTAAGAAATATCGTTGCCTTAATGTATATTAATTATTTGTATTTACAAAATGTAATCTGAAAAACGGGATAATATAACATAAAAGATAAATATTAAAGTAATTAAGTCTGTGAAATATCACTTTTGTATTGCAACTTTTCAAAAAAAAATTTCTTTACACCATTCTGTAGATGTAAATTCAACTACGTATGTCATAAATATTAATATAAATTTTAAAAATTATAAATTTCAATAGAATAGGAATTTATAATTTAAATTTTTGGTAAATAATAATAATAAGTGTCGTCATTGTTATTTTTATACATTTATGGATGTAATCAGACTTTCATGAATGAAATCAGATGATTTACGCAATTGGTTAAATATACGTAACTTAAATCTTTTATCTTTTGCTTTTAGTATTGTTTAAAAATATTTTGAATTTATTGCGTTTCGTCGCAAGTTAGATCCTCTATTATAGTTTGTATAACTAGAAATGTAAAACTATTAGGTTTTATTTTGATTACTTGTAAGATAAAATAGATTTAATTTATATTTTTATTCCACATTCTATAATTCAGTTGCAGTTTTTACGGAACCAAATTATTTTGTAGCTACAACTTACAAAACCGATTTTTTACAATTCGTTAACGTTAAAAGTTTTTGTCAGGATAAATTAGTCTAGTAAAATGTTTAAATATTAAAACGCAGAAGGACGTTTTTATTTTGTAAATGTTACTGACGTACGAAATTCGACAAAGTTAATATATTTTAAAAATAGAAGTATTGTTACAAACATCTGGAAATCAATTGGCGAAACAGTTACTTATTTCAATCAAAGATTTGAAACATGAAATCCGATAAGGGATATTAGAGCTAAATAATATACTGTACGAATACAGATATTACAGTAATACTTTAATAAACAGGCTTGAATACTTATTAATTATATTATGGGAATTTTGGGGAATAAAAATTTGTCTTAACAATAACAAAGTACGAATATAAAAATCTACAAATAAAATCGAATAGGGTCTACAGTATCTCAATACATGTCGGTTTAAAAGAAGCCACACAAACAATTTGTCCTCTCTCTCGATACCCACCATGAACACGTCCGCGTACTACGAAGCGCTGAAGAAGATCAACAACATCGAGATCAACATATCGATACAGAACAACAGCAGCGGCGTCGCGGGCGCAGGCGAGGAAAGCAACTCGACGTTTCGTCGCGACATCATCGACGACAAGGCAGTACAGGCCGTGTTCTGTCTGCTGTACACGTCCATATTCGTGCTGGGACTGTTTGGCAACGTGCTCGTCTGCTATGTGGTGGCCCGCAACAAGGCCATGCACACTGTTACCAATTGTTTCATCACCAACCTGGCGCTCTCCGACATACTGCTCTGCACTCTGGCAGTTCCGTTCACGCCTCTCTACTCGTTTCTAGGTGAGTAACATTTCAATACGCTACATATCCTATTTATAAAAAGCAATATTTTAAAGGTTAAGGTCATGGCAATGCGCGCGAAACGCTTACGTTCATAGGGGAATGATGACCAAGGGGTTGTGCTGGACGAAGGGCATGCCCGTCGCCCGCTCATGTCCTGCGTCCCGAGCTTCAAATAGAGCTCCTGCCGCAGGATGGGGCTGGATTTTAGGGTGTGGCCTGCTACCGGCCGTGGGTTTTTAATTAATTAATTATTTGAGGGTTAGTGTTCGCCGATGCCGAGTCCAAGAGTCACCTGGCATAGATTGGTAGCGACCGAGGGCGCTAATGAGGTCGTTACCCTGAAATCGGGCGGTCCGGCGATAGAATTTCCGGGACAGTGTCCGTATTGTGGCGTTCAGGGAACGAACACGTAAGGAGTCTCTAATGGTTTTATTAGGTATCAAGTAGTGGGCTTTGCACGCCCAGCGCAATCCTCGGTCCAGGAGAGAGATACTGAAGCTTTTGCTTGTAGGTCTTTGCTTTGTATTTGTCTTAGCCCCATACGGGCATCGCGTAGGTAACTATCGGCACCACATAGGTGGATATTTTCCCTAGGAGGCGGGTCACAGCATTGCTGCATAGCAGGGAACGGAGTGAATATAGTCGATTGGCGGTCTTGCGGGCTACTTGCTCGGAGTATGTCCGTCAGGTAAGACGTCGATCAAGGTGAAGCCCGAGGTACTTAACCTTTCGAGACCAGGCCAACGGAATGTCGCCTATGTATAGTCTGTCAGGGAGCCTTAAGCGTCTAGAGAAGACTACGGCTGTGCTCTTGGCCGCATTGCTAGCGACCCTCCATCTCTGCCCACTCAACGTATTCGTCAAGCTGTTCCTGGAGCCAGATAACTGCCGTTTCAGGACGACGATTGACGGCATACACCGCCGTGTCGTCGGCGAACATGGCCAATCTGGTTCCCGGCAACTTGGGCATGTCGTTGACGTACACAGAGGAAAGCAGGGGCCCAAGAAGCTTCCCTAAGGTACACCAGCCGTAATAGCCCTTTCCGAAGAAAGGGTGTTATCTACATAGGGGAATGACACTGTGGCAGCTGCGTATTACGGGGGGTGAACGGGACTGGGCCCCTCCCCCGAGAGGATCGAAAGTTGACGAGAAATTTTGTTAATCTCTTAATTTTTAATTTGGTTTATTGATTTATCAGCTGTGTTCAGTAATGATCTTTTTTTAGATATAGACTTACAAACAAGTTTAGTACTCGGTATTTACGTGTACGTTTGAAATATGAAATAGAGGAAAATCAATTAAGTCAGTAAGTCAGGCGGAGGTACAAAAAATGTATTAACGAACGATTAAACGACTTACAAGTTGAATTCTTGAATGAAATATCTGAGCCTTTTGAAATAAAAACTCATGTAAGACAAAAAGACGATCTCTTTTAAAACACGTGTTCAATTTCATTATGGAGAAGGAAATCCATGAATGGCGGAAAGAGATGTGTATCACTGTAACATTCTTAACGGTATCAGGATTGGCCGCCAAAGGTCTGGGATTGAATCTGAATGTCTCACCTTCGTATACGAACTCGTCAAGTGTTTGTAGAGATTGCGGCCAAAACAATTGAAAACCTAAAAGAAACGGCAGCGAAGGCACGTTCACAAATATCCTTTGAAAAGTCAGAATACATTAACCTGAACACCAAGGAGTGATTCTGAGCAATTAAGATAAAGATGGTGATATCAAAGAGGCTCAAAAGTTGAAATTCTGATATTCTGACCCAAAACACCGATGAAAAGACTTTGATTGAAAATGGGCGAGAAATGTGAGGTAACGCTCAGACTGTCATAACATTTACAAATGCAATCGCTATTCTATCAGACCAAATTGAGACATTAGTAGTGAGACCGTAATGTCTGAATACAATACAGAGTACGCAGTAGATAGTAAACGACTCTATTGAAATTGAGACATTAGTAGTGAGACCGTAATGTCTGAATACTATACAGAGTACGCAGTAGATAGTAAACGACTCTGTTGAAATTGAGACATTATTAGTGAGACCGTAATGTCTGAATACAATACAGAGTACGCAGTAGATAGTAAACGACTCTGTTGAAATTGAGACATTAGTAGTGAGACCGTAATGTCTGAATACAATACAGAGTACGCAGTAGATTGTAAACGACTCTGTTGGAATTGAGACATTAGTAGTGAGACCGTAATGTCTGAATACAATACAGAGTACGCAGTAGATAGTAAACGACTCTGTTGAAATTGAGACATTAGTAGTGAGACCGTAAAGTCTGAATACAATACAGAGTACGCAGTAGATAGTAAACGACTCTGTTGAAATTGAGACATTAGTAGTGAGACCGTAATGTCTGAATACAATACAGAGTACGCAGTAGATTGTAAACGACTCTGTTGGAATTGAGACATTAGTAGTGAGACCGTAATGTCTGAATACAATACAGAGTACGCAGTAGATAGTAAACGACTCTGTTGGAATTCGTTTGACAGCTCTTCAGGCTATTAGGCCGTGGTCCACTACTGCCGCACTAAACAGACGTTTCGGCCTTCACCGTTGTAGGCCATCTTCAGTGTAACGATTCAAATAACTGGTACGTTCTTCACCTGTTATCCACAGTGCTCTGGCCAAAGATTGTGGGAATACACAGAAACCGTTTTTTTTGTTTTTGTAATTTTGTGTGTAATTGAAAACTTATCTAATATGAATATAATGAAATTTACCTCTTTTTATCCGTCTAGTGGCTTTTCCGTTTTTATATTTCACTACGTGTTTCTGGACATATGTCCCATCTTCAGATGTAATCCCTCAGTAAAGTTCGTCAGATAATTAAAACAATAAAATAAGGCCTTTAAAAATTGAAACACCGAAGAAGTTCTGCTAAGCGAACAGCTGAACTTTCAATCCAATTCTATATACGACACAGCGATAAGATTACAAGACGAGGTCCGTAGCGCGCGGTCAATAACAACGTAAGCATAACAGTCGATTATAGTGTTATCCCGTGGTGCGCACCAACAACACCGCGTGTGTCTTTGTTCCTATATTTTATATTTATTTACGACATGTGTATAAATTATATGTAATTGTTTTACACACAATGTAAGAATCTAATACGTAATCTAATATAAGAATTAAAGTTTTACAAAATTATGGTAGTTTCTGTTCTGTTTTACGTGCATTATGAACAAAAATCAAGAAATAAGACAGTAAAATACAGGCCTCAAAAGTGGCGTACTTAAGAGGAGTTAGAGGGGTGTTCTAAACTTGACCGTGTAAAGAATGGGGCCATAAGAGAAGAGTTCCAAGTTTTAACTTGATTGAAAAATTAAAAGATTAGAAACAATGGTGGCAAGAACACTTACAAAGATTGACACTGGCCAAACAAGTCTGGAAATAATAATGGCTCCCATGTGTACCACCGAAGCAGCTTAGGAGTATGCTTAAGAGTGAAAATACAATCCTATAAGCACAGGTGAGTGTGGGTAGACCCAGGAAGAGACGGTTGGAGAATATTTAAAGACGTAACAGGCAGCTCCTTGCCGACGCCGTGATGTGAAGATGATGGTTGGAAAATGATCAAATATCATGATTTAAGTAAAAATAAACGTACTTCGTTCTAAGTGGTGAGCGAATGCTCCAGCTCAAGGAAGCTTACTAGTTTATTGTAATTTGTATATGCTACGGGCTCAGTTATTTTTAGTTGTTATTTCATGTATGTGCTTGTTCATGGCCGGCTCGAGTAGAATGCAGGAATATTAAACGTGGCAACGTTGCGTCTGAGGCCGAAGCGGGAGTTGAGTGGAATGTGATCGGTATCGTGTGAGCGGTTAACTTTGTAGTAAAATGTACAAAGGTCTTGTTACATTTTGTTGTTAGTGATGATTTTTGTAGTTCAGTAGTGCTTAGGACAGGTGCTTAGAATTAATAACTTACAGTAACCTTCCGAAATTAATTTGTAACAAAACGTCTCTCTTCTAGGTTAGCAGTCCTTACGCTGGTTGGCAGCAGATCGCCATTCTTCACGCTTCTTTGCAACTCACAATATGATGTGCATTTCATATCGGCCATAAACTGTTTCATGTAGTCTAAACAGGACCGTCCTCTGTAATTCTTCCCTTCAATTGTTCCTTCTATTATTCTCTTCTGCCTTTTAAATTTCGTAGAAAGCTCTACTCCTCCTGAACTCTTCTAAAGACTTCCGCATTCGTTATCTTCTCCCTCCATCTTATCCTGAATATTCTTCTGTAGCACCAGGTCTCCAATGCTTGGAGTCTTTTCTCGTCATTTCTTCCAATTGTCCAAGATTCACTCCTGTACAGGGCAACACTTCACAGGCATGTCTTTACTAGATTCTTACTTATTTTTAAGCTGATAACGTTTGAAGTGAAGAGGTTTTTCTGTTTGTTGAAAGAAATTTTAGCCTGGTTAATTCTACTTATAATTTCCTTACTGCTACGTCCATTACTTGTGTTTTACTTGCTAGATAGTTAAATTCTTTAACTGCCTGGAGAATATTATTTCCAAGAGTTATTCTGACTGGATCTTCTTCCTTCCTACTACGGACTAGGAATTTGGTCTTCTGTTCATTTCTTTTCATACTAAATTTATTCCTCATTACTTGATCCATTGTCTCAAGAATTTTTTGTAGATCTTCATTGCTCTCTGCAGTCACTGCTATGTCATCTGTGAACCTAAGCATGTCCACTTTTTCCCCATATATGTTTACTCTGAGATGGCTGTATCTCTTACTCTATCGATCGCTTCTTGGACGTACAAGTTAAACAAGCATGGAGATAGAGAACATCCCTGTCTTACTCCTTTCTCACTGGAACAACAAAACTTTAATCGACGGAAATAATAAATTGTACACAATTCGTTTAGTGTAGGTTTGTCAGTGATAATGCCACTTAAGTGTTGTATTCCTGATTGTAAAAGTAATTACAAATCCGAAGATTTTATGAACTTAAGTGTAAGGTATATATATTTTATTCTTACCAAATTTTCGACTTTTGGTTTTGTTGACAGTAATGAATATTTATGAGGCACAACTATTATAATTAAATGGTGTTCTAAGACATTCCAAATGTCATTTCTGTACCCAAAGTAATTAACATTTTAAAAAATAGGATACTTAATACGTATAATAAAAGTGCAGCTTTGAGTTTTCATTTATTGTTATTCTTGTCTGAAAGTAGTTGCATTGTTAGTTTTCATCATCTATAAAGTGAAGGATGAATAATGTTTAGTAGGCCTAAAAGCAATGTATAATAAAGTGATCATGTTAGATTCTGATTTAATTTCGAGCATTACTAAAACCATTATTACGGCTACTTATAGCTAAACGTAAATTATAGAACTGTTCGGACTTGGTATTATAGGTTTAAGTTGAAGAAATTAGTGAATTAGCATTAAGTCTAATGAATTAATTTTGTTTGAATTCTTGGATTCTTTATCGTATGAATAAGTTAATTATTATATTTATTAAATAATATAACAGTATTTTAAATAATAAACTTTTAATTTGCAAAAAACAATGAATTAAAAAAACTGCTGTTAACCGTAAATTATAAATGACGCGATTTGATTATTGAAATATAACTTATAAATTAAGAGGTCGTCTAGTGGGCCTCAAATATCAGCTAGTTCCAGTGTTGCCACGTTTAATATCCGGCTTTCTACTAGAGCTGGCCATGGCTTGTTGCATCAGTTTTCATTTCTGAATGCGATGCTGTGGATCCGAGTCCCCGCAAAGGTGAGAGGGGGGGCACGGACAATACAGAAGGCAGTGAGTCGAGTACATGATACAACCCCATTGAGCTAATAACGTATTCAAGTCGAAGCAAATTACTTCGGCCCACGCATCATCAAATTTTTCTGGCGCCGCGTCTAGTATACGCATAATTTGATTATTGCCAAGCTGCTTTTAAAAAACAACAAATTCCTGTTGCCTGCTCTTCCATCGCTATACTGATGGCGCACAATTTACATTTTAGCTCTATCACGCGCGAAGAACAACTAAGACAATTAATGAAATATTAATTCCCGGTGTTGTTCATCTTCTGTATGCCTGTCTTCTTCCTTATGTTAATCAATTAGCTTTACCATTGCTTTTGTAAAATCATTTGCAAACCCAGCAGTTAAATAAAAGTAAAAATCTTTTCTTTTTATCCTCTTTAAGAATTAGGTAATATAAACCTGTTCCGTCACCGATCTCATCCTCGGACGACCCACGTCTCTTCTACCAATAGCTTTATAGTTCAGTGCCGCTTTGGGCAATGGATCCTCTGTCATCCTTTGCAGATGATTCCACCATTGTCTTCTGTAAATTCAAATAATTCCATTTATGTCCTTTACATCGAGTTCTGATCTGATCTCTACTCCTTATTGTATCTTGCAATGTACAATTTAAAGTATTTTGAAGAAACTGCATTTCAGAACTCTGAATCTTGCCGCTTTCCTTTTTTGTCATGACTCACGCCTCACTCGAATAAATCAAAGTTGGTATTGCAAATGTGATCTTATAGAATTGAATCCTTGTGCTGTGTCTTGTTTTATTTCTAAGATTTCTATGAATCGTACCACAAATATTCTTAAATTTATTTATCTTCTCTCTTATATCATATTCAGATTCATAGCTTACTGCACAGCCGAGATATTTGAAACGGCTCACTTGTACTAAAGTCCTGTTGTTTATAACTATCTTAGTCCTCACTGGATATTTACATTTAAAGGCCATGGTTTTGGTATTTTTGACTGAAATTGTCAGTGAGTACTCTCTTGCCACTTGTTGTAATTGAAATTTAGGTCTTAGCAAATCATCCTAATTTTCTTGAATAAGAACTATGTCATCCCCATATAGCAGAGAATCCACACAAATTAATGCGTTAAGCTGTATTCCCGAAGTCACTCTGGATTTCCATGCTCTCAACTTGTCATCAATGTATATATTAAACAAGGTTGAGGAAACACATAAAATATTATTAAATTAAAATGTTTGTAATAATAATATGTGTTTTATGTATGTATATATTTTACATCCATTTTACTAACTGTGCGTACAGGGAAAAGAGAAATCGGGAAGAAAACTGTAATATAAGAGGACAAAAGATGTACTGTAAAGAATATGCTGGTTTTAGCTTTCTACGTCCCAAATCTGTAAGTTTATTTGAAAGGACCTCCTTAAGGCCGCCAACAATCTTTTACCACAGCACTGTGGTTAACTGGCGAAGACTACGCCAGTTAGTGAATCGTTTGCACTCTGAAGATGGCTTCGAGAAGAGAGGTCGAAACGTCTGTTAGTAACATCGGAAGTGGACCATGGCCCAATAGCCCGGAGTTTGTTTCTAACACAATCCTACCTTTATTTTGTTATTTTACAAATTTTGTAATTCCTTTTCTTTTTTTTTATTTCGGGATCAAAACGTCTACGAGGTTGTCCGATGCCCAACTTCCATCTTGTCTGTCGTTGCAGTTTTCATCGTTTAGTCCTCTATCGCTCATTGATCTTCTAATGCCCTCTATCCATGTCTTCTTTGGTCTTCCTTTCTTTCTGTGCTCTAGGTATCAATCCCATTGTTTTCTTTGGTATTCGGTCTTGTCCCATTCTTTGTACGTGTCCGTACCAGATTAGTTGTTTTACTTCAATGCAGTCGATGATTGTTTTTTGTACTGCCATTTCTTCTTTGATCTTTTCATTTCGTATTCGCTCTAACCTTGAAGTTCTAGCAGCTCGTCTCAAATCATCCATTTCTGTAGCTTCTAACTTTCATTTTCCTGTTCTTTTATTTTCCATGTTTCGGATCCGTATATATCAACATGCTTTTAATCATACTATCATATATTTATTTTCCAATTTCTGTTGTCCATAGAATTCCACTCAATGATCTAATTATTTGTTTTGCTTTGTTTATTCTTGATTTTATGTCAACTTCATCTGTTCCTTCTTCATTAAAGTTTATTCGTAAGTATTTGTAGCTGTTGCATTTTTTATGCGTTTGTTGGTTTCTAAGATTAAATCTGTTGTTTCTTCACCGACACACGCAGATACTGCATTTTTTCTGCGTTCTTCAGTAAACCTCATTTTTCATACTTTTCCTTCAGTTTGCGTGTCATATATTCCACGTCTTCTTTTTCATTTGCATTATTTATTTTCTTTTTACAATTATTACAATCCTTATTCTAACAAACGCAACTGGCTTACAAATAAGCCTGCGTTATGTGGTTACGGAATTTTGCTGAAATTTTCAATAGCTCTGTGGACGAGAGGAATCGATCCCCTGATCCCCCCGTTGTTATGTGGCTGCTAGTATGCATTTCGGCAAATACTGAACATACAACGAACATTGTTGTTTCCAGTGCAGAGGGAGATCAATAAAATGTTATTCAAACAGGATTACTAAATTGCTATGTAATAATGGCGATCAATCCGTGTTGGTAATAAAGGTATTAATGGCGCCAAACGATAACGCTCGTTAGCCTGATAACATTAACAGTGTCGTTAATGCATTCGCGGTATTGGACCTGTGGAATGTTTGTGCCATAACTCTTGCGCCTGTGTTTATGTCTGAGTATATTCACACTTGTTAGTGTGTGTGTGTGCGTGTGCGTGCGCGCGCGCGCGTACGAACGGTTACTCTCTCTTCCCCTTTAATCAACCTGAGTAAGCTACATAAAGGTTTCAATGATACGAGTTTTAATGAGAAAGTTCGTGAAAGTTTGCAATTTCCACTGCTACAAGTGTCCGATTAAAAAAAAGTGTTTTAATGTGATGTTGGTACACATGTTGGTGACAATCGTCTAAAATTATAGCCCTATCTGATGCATAGTTTAGATTTCACAGCTAACTGAGTAAGTCGTCCTTAGGTGCATCAGACGATTTTTTTATTGTCATTCTACAATACAAGACTGAAGTACGTGGATTAATTTTTTGTAAACTGTGAGATAAACTGCTCTGTCCTAGTAAACATGTTCAGAAGGCTTCTGGCGAGACTGCTGTGCGTGAATAAGCGGTTTACAAGCTTCAAAGACTGCCGTAAATGATTTGAAGATTGTGGTTGTAAGATGACGATTATGTTTTTGTGTTCCACGAAATTTCATCACTAGGTGCAGTGGTAAATAAAGACTACTATTTTTTGTATAAAGCTATTAATAGAAAACGGCCAGACTTACGGAAGAATAATTTATGAAAATTACAGCATTTATACAATAACAGTTTATCAACTAGGTTCAAATAATTACGAGGGTCATTCATTAGTTAACAAGACAAATAACTAAAGAGGAAAAACGGTTTATTTAATCAGTAACAACGTTTTTTAGTTTTTAAAATAACCTCCAGCAACATTAATACACTTGTCCTAACTCTGAATAAGCGTTTTATGGCTGCTGCAAGGAAATGTTTATGTTGAAGCCCTTTTATGAATTTTCTTTGATCTCGTCTTTGTTATAAAACTTCGTACAGCATAAGGCCTTCTTGAGCAGACTAAACACGTGGAAATCAGATGCAGATGTTGGGTGGGGTAGAGTCTCCTAAGCCAATTTTATCTATGGTTTCACGTGTACATTGAGCTGTGTGTGTGTGTGTGTGTGTGTGTGTGTGTGTGTGTGTGTGTGTGTGTGTGTGTGTGTGTGTGTGTGTGTGTGTGTGTGTGTGTGTGTGTGTGTGTGTGTGTGTGTGTGTGTGGACAGGCTTTATGATGAAGGAGACTGACGCCTTTGCGCAGAAATCCAGTACGATTCCAGTACTTTCTGATAGGAATGCTAGAGTAGTAAGTTTGTCAGATGATGTTTTAAAAATCATAAAAAAGGCGAAACCTAAACTGTACTTCTAGAGCGGTGCTCGTCAGTCACTAAAGTTTGACCATGTTTAAATTATTCTACCCACTTATTAAAACTTTCGCGATAAATACAGTTTTTCCGTATTGTTTAGTCATTCGAAATTAAATTTTAGGCGGTTGTTTAACTTTATAAAAAAAAAAAAACGGATCACTGCACGTTGTTTAAATAATTCCGAACTTTAAGACTACTCGCCATCATTAAATGAGAGTTTGAGGTTATAAACAAAATAATAGCTGATCAGTTCGATGTCAAACAGCTGATCTGCACTCATCACAGTGTCGCCAACTTACAGTTCTGAAATTATCGTACTCCGCCTAACAACCGATTTTCCTCTACAGCTATTTGTCCCTTTAATTATTGAATGATCTTCGTACATTTTTCTATTACTGTGTGTTATTGAGGTTTCATCGTCTCAGATCTAAAGCGTACGGATGTGCTGTTGTTTTACAGGTCGCTGGATATTCGGCAGCGTGCTCTGCCATCTGGTCGCCTACGCTCAAGGCACGAGCGTCTACATATCGACGCTAACTCTGACGTCGATTGCGATAGATCGATTTTTTGTCATAATTTATCCATTCCAACCGCGCATGAAGCTGTCCACCTGCCTGTTCATCATACTGTGCATCTGGATCTTTAGTCTGCTGGTCACGCTGCCTTACGGTGTCTACATGAACCACAAGTACATAGAGGACAGGTATTTCTGCGAAGAGACGTGGCCGTCGGAAAACTTCAGACAGGTAAGAAAGAGTTTTGTGTCACGTTGTAATAGTAAGTGGTACCGGCTCTGTAGACTGGGTTTTTGCCCCACTATGTTGTAAAGTATTCAGGCAAAGTTGAATCGGGGGTTGAGTTACCAAAACTAAATGTTTCAGGGAAACAAAAAGCATCTTATTATCTTTTATACTGTGTTAAAACGTATTGATGATTTTTTACTGATACAATTTTTTTATTAATGTAGTGTTACTGTTGAATGTTGAATTAATTGCTGTTGAAGAAAAAATATAAATAAAATATTTGACTTACGCCTTTTGGGCAATCATTAGTTTTCTCTCATAGCTTTCAAAACGTCTTTTAAAATATTAATTATTACCAATACTATTATTTCAAATAATTTGTCTAAATTTCTAACTACGTTCCAGCTTGACATTTTTCAAAATTTACCATTATTGATAGTCTTGTTGCTTTCATAAAAATAAAAACTTATAATTTTTTCAAATTACTTGTGAGGGTTTTGTGAAGGTTTATTTATTACATACATATTGTTATTGGTATCCAAGTGTCTTTGTTAGGCTATTTATAAATTAATGAATTACCTTAGATCCGTCGTGTGGCTTTGTTTTTTATTTGAAAAGACGCGTTTCGGAACATATGTTGCATCTTCAGATTAATTCACTCAATTGAGGTCGTTAAATGTTAAAATCACATTACTTTGTACTTGCACACATCCGTATGGGTGCGCATCCTTTGAAGACCGACCGGAGTGAATTAATCTGAAGATGGAGCGTATGTTCCGAAACGCGTCACTTTAACACTTTAAGTAAAAAACAAAGTCACACGACGGGTCTAAGGTAACTTATTAACTTGTTTATTTGTTATTAAAATTACAGCAGCCCAACACACACACACACACACACACACACACACACATATTGTAACAAGACATATGACCCCGATATTTTAAGTATTAAAATATAAGCACATGTCATGATAATTGAAGAGGACAAGGCCCATCAAGTAATTACAAAGAGAATGCCAAGCATGAAACTAGATAAACAATTAATAAAGAAGAATGAATTCACTACACAGGAGTTAATAAAGGTAATGGTAATAATAATTAGTAAGAAGAAAGAAGATACATTAAATAGTGATTATACAACAGAAACGTGTACCCAATAGATTCGGTCAGTAAGAAGCCAATATACCAAGAAATAAACATATTATGAGGAAGAAATGATAATACTGATGACATAAATCAGAATGGTGATATAAGAAGAACCACAAGAATATAATGACAACGAGATGAGAAGGCTTAATGTGAAGTAAATAGTCAACACCAGAAAAAAAACACTAACTGAGAGACTTACAACTTGTAGAAAAAACAATAACTGACTAACTTAGATGACCTATCTTTGACCAATAATCTTGTAAATGAGTAGGGCATCCCATACTAGCCAAGAGAGTGACAGTAACATAAAGTTAGTACAATAAGAAGCTGTAAACAACAGCATTATGACATATTATGCACATCATTAATGTAAATAAAAAGAGTATCAAAGTTGTCTAATAACTGTAATAACTGTTACCTAAGTAATGGAAAAATGGTAACAGAAAAGAAAAAGAACTAATTAATGAATTACAGGTAATAATTAATAACATAATACTTGTGAAAACAAGGTTAAAAATGTAAATTTGTATCAACTCAATTCACCCATTATTGCTACAAAGGGGGGAACACATAACCTAAATACAGGTACTTTCCACCTAGATTCATATTTATTAATAACTAAAACATGTTTAAACTAAAATCTCTTGTACACAAAATCAAGTAGAGGTGATAAGGTTTCTACCAGTACCAAGATCAGCTACCTAGATTAGTATTTATATGAGTATTAATATAAACCATGTGAACAAAAACAGACAAAATGAGAATCACCATATAAAACTTAGATAAAACATATTGTAAAGTTACACAGGAGTAAAAAGGGGGATACCTGTATGATAAATAAGATGTAATATCACTAATATGATAGTGTAAGAGAATTATTATCAGTAATATTAAGCATTATAATCATAAATAAGCACATCTGTCATGTAACACTAGATGTGAATACTGTGATTCAATTCTCTATACAAAAGCACAGACATATGTATTAAAAAACACCAGATTAGTAATCAATGTAACAACTATAGTGAACTATTATCAACCAGATAGTGACCTGAAAGGGCACTACTTAATTAAGAAAGAATTAAAGTAAAGGGACATCTGATAATGCTATACAGAGGTCACTAAATAGACTAACAAACCAGGGAATAACAATATATTCCCATTAACAGAGTCAACCAGTAGTTGTAATAACACTGTGTACATAATTGGGAAAATAATTAGTAAGGCATATCAAAAGACTTGAAAGTCATACTCTTGAAGAGATATGATTGTCATTAACTAGTTATAATCCAAGAATATATAAAGTTAGTCATAAATAGTGTAAAGTGTTCATCTCAAACAATATCTTCCTTAATCATGGACGAAAACATATCATGAGTGGACTCTAAATTAAGAGCCAAATGATCGCCATGCAGTGGTAAGCTTAGATTCAAAATCTACGGAGTGATAAGAAAATTATGTCAATTTTAAAATATTTGACTTAGTTTGGAAAAATGTCTAGCGTCAGTTCGTAATCTCGAACCCAGCAACCCATGCTTAAGACAAAAATTAAATAATTTCGCGAAGGGGGTATGTGCACTACAATAAAGATCGTCAGCAATCAAATAAGAGAAATCGACAAATTTTACAAGGATCGCAGACGAGAACGGCAGCGACATACGTCTCCCCAAGGCACTTTTTTAATAACCATTGAAGTGTGCAGACGGCAGTTCGACTCCGCCAGAAATCAGCTGTTTTAACCTAGCTTGTGCGCGTCATCGATATAAACAAAGTCAACCTAACCTAAATTTGTGCTATATAATAACAACTTTACTATCGAAGCTGAACGAAGAATAAACAGTGCACATATATGAATTGCTAAGTGTATAATCCCTAGCAATTCCGTGATTTACAGGGAGTAAAGTGATTTTTTATTTTAGTTAAGGAAATTGAGAAATGACGATATAATCGAACAACATTAATGCAATGTGTATAGATTAAGGTATAAAGGGCATTGCACCCTATTAATTTAACCCAGCAACCATTTATAAAGATAATCCTCAATTCATTTTGTACAATTAATGAATAAGAATTCTTAAGACAATAATAGTTTGTTATGTATAAACACTGAGTGTGTTACAATCACACACCTGAATGAGGTTATTAACGTTGAACCAAGATTAAACTAACGGTAGTTAGTAAGTAATTTGAAGATTGTCAGCTGACGAAATTAATTAACGAAAGTTAACCAATGCAATATAAATCATTTTTCCTAATTTACGAAGAGTCTACTACTATTTGAATAATCCATTATATTATTAATGAAAGCATGTTGTACCCAGCAACATAATATACTGATAATTAAACGATTACCTCTTTGAAGGAATCCAGTATGACAATCCAGATGATTCTTTAAGGAACGCTGCATTGAGTTATTATTTTGTTACGTTCACATTTTAAATATTGTAAAAAATTCTTTTAACGTTCATTAACATTGAACGCTATGACAGCGTTTATGACTGACATAGCCTCCTGCGGCAACGGTTGAAGGAAAAAGAAGAGAGCTGATTAGCGCGACTTGGTATTTATAGCCACATCGTGCAAAAGCTCCTGTCTGAACAATATTTGTCTTGTCAGATTTTGTCGAAAGCGTCCTTACTCCCACACTTGTTCGATTCATTAATTTCGCCGATCTTCGCGAATTGCGAAGTCTGTTTTACACTACACGATACTCAATCGATCGCTAATTTTCATATGTTTATTATATGTAACTTACATATCTTTATTGTAATTATTCAGAGAGCTATTCACTTTTTAATTCATTGTATTTTCACTTGACGTCACTTTCTCACGGTTTTAAAACCCTTTGTGCATCTTTAATTCCTACACATTTTGGTGTATTTTGTTTTACATTATTGTACATATTTTTCTTATAATAAAAATAGTACTTAAAATCTAACATCATTTGAATAGGGGTTGTTACTGTCCAGGAACGGACAGGTTTCACACACACATATTAAATACGTATGTACACACAGCTAGCGACAGGTGGCCAGATATGCGTGTCCATGTTTGACTTGTACTGTTCCCTATATTTTAAACAATCCAGGTTGCAATCTGAATCATGTTTATCAACCATATGTTTATTTATTTTTATTAATTATTTTAATTATTTTGGCAATGCACAGTTACCGTATATGGTTGTACTTTTGCAATATATTACAACGTTAACGAGTTGTATGTGATAATGGGTGTACTAGTAATAATAATAACACTATGTAATTTGGTTTAAAATCATTTAAATATTTATTAAACAACAATTCTTATTTGGTTGCGAATTAAAATAGCATTATTATTTGCTTGTGTGTGTGTAGCCATAGCACACATCTAATTATTACATATAAGTGATACTCTCCTATTACACATAGACATAATATACAATCTTATACTCTAATACACATTTATAATTCTCTAATATTGCTCTCGGCTTGCTCATTAGTGTGATAATGATTAGATTATCTAATTATTTTCTAATAATCTAATCTCTTTTGATTTTACTGAATATGCATTGCTCTGATTTCTATTAAAAATTTACTAATTACTTTTATCAATTAAAATATCAAAATTATAGTTTCAAAGTTATAGCTTCAAAGTTATTGATTCAAAATTATAGTTAAACATTCTTAAACATTACTCTAATTATTATACAAAGAATACTTACATTTTGCAAAAATTATTAATTCATATTTGAATTAGATTGTTTCTCTTTTTTACATCGTTAATTATTGTCTTTGTGTGAGTCTCTGGTTTACAAGTACATGGTTGTTTGTCACTTTATTGTCGTGGTAAATCGGCAGCGTGTCATCTTAGGTCCTAGGTCCTTTATGCTCCTTTGTCGTCGTGTAGTCCTGGAGTCCTTGCTCCTCGTCCTTCGTCCGTCGGATTCTCGTATGCTGGATTCTGCTACATGTATTTGGCTGCTCCCTCGTCTCCCGTCATGGCCTCAGGTTACAGGTGCTCTCACAAAAATGATGAGTAGTCGTGAAGCCTCTGGCTGCTGCTGTGGTTGAGATACAAACGTTGTTGTCTCTGGGCAGAGCCTCCGGCTGCTACGATATTTGTACGTGAAAGAGTTGTAGTTGTTGGGCAGAGCCTCCGCCTGCCAAGATGATTGAACGAGAAAGAGTTATAGTTGCCGAGAAGAGCCTCCGGCTGCTACTATGGTTGATCGAGAAAGAGAATGAAGTTAGGGCGTCTCGTGTATTTATACCCAGGGCGCTAAAATCATGTTTCGACAATATTCTGCATGTCAGAGTCTGTCGAAGGCGTCACTTCTCACACAAGATTCTTATCACATTTAATTCGCCTGTCTTCGCGAAATGCGAAGTTTTTGCACATTACCCGATATTCATTCTGTCGGTAATTTTTATGTTTTCACCATGTATAAACCGTTTTTCTTTATCTTAATTAACATAAGTTTTATTTATTTTTATTTTCCTGTAATTACACTTTTTATCCTTTTTACACTATTTTTTATACACATGTGCGTCTTATTTTTATACACACTTTGGTGTATTTGGTTTTGTGATATTCTGCACACAATATTTACAAAATAAATAAATTCATATAATTAATAGGGTTCCTTAAGTGTTACGCTTTTCAGGAATTGACAGGTTTCACTCACACATGTAACATACGCGTGTACACACAGACACAGCAAAATGGCGTGATCAACCTGTTTCGACATGAAAGTTTGGTCTTCCTTATACAGTTCAGATTGAAAGCAGAATTATTATTGCTAACAATATGAATTATTCATTTACTTTAATCAATTATTTTAATTACTTTGTGCAATGCACAGTACCCTATACATTTGTACTGTTGCAATACATAAAAGATCAAAGGGAGGTATGATAATTGACAGTGAAACCTTGCAAGCAAGGTAACAGACAATTTGAGTTACTTACACGATAATGTAAGTAAAGTTAAGCGTGTTGTCTACTGCTACTGCCAACACTGTTCCATTAATCCACGTCAAAGTACTTTGTCAATTCCCCAACTAACTAAATACCAGTCTCCTTGTACTTACTTACAAGGCTTACGCAGTCGACATTATCCCGTTGTCGCTTGTAAGCAGAGGTTTGTCTATAAAGTTAAATCCCTCAGTGAGCCTGTGTAATCTTCCAAATTGCTGTATCGCACCTCAGCTTGTATTATCATTAGCCCTGCCTTTTGACAACTGTCACTGTTCATCTCTAACAACACAACTAATTACGGGTTTAACAGATACATATATATATATATATATATATATGTATATGTATATGTGTGTATTGCAAACTAACAGATTTGTAGCTGACTGCACTTGCAGAAATAAATTTTGATTGGGTGAATTGATACATTTATTGGTTATTCCTTTTTTATAAGAAACATATATACAATTATATTTAAAAATTATGAGTTTGGAAATATATAAATTTTAAAATATTTGACAGTCTGCAAATTAAAAAGAAAGTATTTACTTGTTTCATATTTTGTAAAGAATTTTTTAATTCCACTTTGCTGGGATTAAGATGCTTTGATTCGGACGCGGGTCTGCTGCTACACTTTCACACCGGCCGTTATCCTCTTAAGGTGGGATGTTGTGTCACTAAGGGTTTCTTTGTGGGCGTTATGTCCTAATAATAAGTTGCTCCTGCAACTTATTAGGAACTCTTCGTTGACAGCCATCGGTCACTGAAGATCTCGAACGCCGTGCCTGATTTCGTTGAAGTAAATTCAGCCGGTCCCTTCACAGTACACTCCGACTTCCCAGGTACTATGAAAGGCCGCTTTATTAGAGACTGCAAGAAACTGATTATTATAGCTCCACGCACATGACGTCATTTTTACATGTTAAAGCATTCTATACTGTCTGCGAAAATCAACCACGTGTTGCTGAACTTCCGGTTTCTAGACCTTTTCAAACTACGTTTGTTCAACTGCGTGTGGTTGCATAACTAATTGCTTTAATAACTAATTTTCAGTTTAATAAATACTATTACAACTTACTTAATATTAAAATAATTACTTACTTATAGTTATTATAATTTGCACAGTACTATAAATGAATTATAGTGTGTGTTAACAGACTTACTGTTAAATATCTACACTCAATTAGTTATTCGCACAAAACTTATTCACTTTCCCTACACTACACTGAACTGCTGCTTTTTATTGTTTATAATCGTCTTAAACTATGTTAACATGCAGTACGTAACCTAATAACATTGTCTTATAATATTGACTTACAACAACTGAGGTTTATTGTAAATATGGTCCCGTATATTTACACATAGTGTAAATATTTGTCTCATTGCAATGTACATTTTCTGAATCCAACTGTTTGTCTTAATTGGCTTAATACATACAAAATCAATGACATGGCGTCAGAAACTCAACGTGTTCGTATTACACGCCAAAGGGTTGAAATTAATACAGTATTGTAAGTATCGAGATCAAATATAATCATTATCAAAATATCATAAACGTGGATGTACATAATCTTTATATTTCATCTAACCTTGGCCAGTTATGTGAAAACCCTTTTTTCACGATCTTCTTTTTCACTTTTCATTTTGGCTTTCCAGTACGTTTTTGTTCTTTCACTACTTGCTTTTCCTTTTTTATTTTTTCTATTCAAAGCCTTTATTTGTTTGGCCTATTTTTCCTCAGATCTTTTGAATTTCTATTGTTTTATGGAAAAATAATCCTTTCTAAAATGTTTTCCTTTCGAAATGATTTTTCTGATAGATTCTTCTTCACGCCTATGAATCAACGATTTTCGTGGAGTTTATATCAAAACGGGCAAATAGACTTTTCTTTAATCTGTTGAACTATGCGTCAATAATATAGATTCCTTTTTTATGGGTAGTCAACTCATTTTTTGCTAACTCCTCGGTAATAAATTTCATGGTCTTTTTGCTTTCATCTGTGTTGTCATTTGAGCCAAGAATCTTTTCCATGTTTTCTTATATTTTTTCTAACCGTTGATCTACAATTATGTTGGTTTAGTATTTCATTAGTAAGCATTTTATTTCATGGATATTTTTATATTGGAACATACTGTTTCTTCGTACATGTTTTGTTTTTGCATATAAGGAGACATTCGATGATAGAGAATGAATGAAACATACAGAGTTTTGTGTAGAACTCTTCAATAATTTGTAAGTAACTTTGGGTTTAGAGTATAATTGAATGGTTCTTCTTGTTCTTGATCTTCTTTGCAAATTTAAGGCTCAAAGCCTATCACGTTGTCCGTTGCCTATTACAACTGATCTCTCCGTCTTTTCATAAGCAGTCCCAGACTTTTTAGGCATACATTTTTTACTTCCTTTTTAGACAATTGAAGGTATTTTTAGTCTTCCTGAGTGTGCTACCAACCCAGTGATAGAAAAATCCGGTGATTGGCCTGCCACCTTCGAGACTACAGACCTGCTCTGGGTTTAATTCAGAGACCCACCTCTAAGGCTCTTCCGCTGTCTACGCCGCTGGGAATTTTCGTCCTCCGCCTTCGAGACCGTTGTCCATTTGTCACCTGTTATCCTAGGCCGGGATCCTACGTCTGCCAGGCCGTTACAAACCGCATCGGTAGGTGCAGCAGACTTGTGACACAGTCTCTAGAGGATTCCAGGACGGTTGTAATACGCAATTTGCTAAACAGACGTCATCCGGAAAGTGATAGATTATTCTGGAATCTCTGCAAGGTATAAATATAAGCGTTCAGCAGCAGTCAGCAGTTCAGTTAGGCCGGGCGATTTTGAAGTGCGGATTTGTTGCGGTTTAGTAAAAAGTGATGTGTGCCTTAATTAGTACAGAAGTGTAATAAGGTGACCTTTTATTATTGCGGCTGGAGAAATTTGATCTTGAATTATTCTGAAGGAGTAGGCCTACTTTGTTGATTAGTTGCATTGTATCTAATTGAAGTTTGTAATTAGTGACTTCGTTTGGTGTCATTTATTCTGTTTGCACTGTACTCACGACGATCAGGTGTGACCGTCGCAACGTAGCAGTATAATGAAATGAAATGGAAAAATAGTTGCAGGTCCTTTGTGACGGGAGAGGGAATTTTGTTAAGCAATTTTAATAAAATAAGCCATCCGAATAAGTAAAACTCTGCACAAGTATGAATTCTACATTTCGAGGGTTTAGTGGTAAAACTATCCAAGTCCAAGTTTGAATGATGTTTCAAGATGTTCCAATAACGAATATTAAGCTTATCCCTTTTTTTGTTTCTTAACAGCTATGTAATCAATAAAAAACTATTAACAAAAAAGTAACCATGAAAGTCAGTGTTATTATTTATCATTTCACTAGAAAACTTATAATTTCAGGTTTCCGTAAATTTACCCAAGTCTGTATCTGGATACAGATACTAACCTCGCGATGTACGAGAAGTTACCAGAATGTGTCTTTTTGCAATGAGTACTGTACATCGAAGAAGGTGAAAAGGCGAAAACTGTCATCAGCCACGAGCGGTGGATGTACAAACTCCTTCTAGAAAAGAACGTCAAGGAATGTTTTCCTAATGTAGATGTGGCACTTAAAAGTATTTGTCAATGATGATTACCAACAGTAGTAGAGAAAGATTATTTTTGAATTTGAAACTTAATAAAAATAGGGTCTGGACAACAATGTCAGAAGATAGGCTGAACTTTTACCCATTATAAACCTAGAGAGGTATATTTTGAAACAGTTATCTTGTGAAGATGTCATAAGTAAAATTTGTTAATATTAAGTGTAGGCCAGTGTCAATAAATCAAACAAAATTCTAATGGAAGTAGTATACTACAATCTTTTTATGATGCAGAAAAATTATGATTTACTTACGGATTTGTGCAATGTAAATATACCCTAATACGTTTATATTCTTTTAAAAATATGTTTAATTTGTAATAATTACAATGATATTGTTTTACTTTCATTTGAAAACTAGTTGTTTTTTATTTTTCCTACTTTTTATTCTGTTTAGGGTCTTTTGAGTGTATCACAAAAACGAGTGCAATCGTTTTTATTATTTTTATAGATTCCAGAATGTATTGTACAATGAGGTACCTTGAAACCGTTAAATAGTTTAATATATTGTTACGGCGATCTACTTATCGTCGTATGGTACAGTGGAAAACAAAATACAAGACACCAATTAACTCACTAATCACCAGCTTTAATTATAACAATTAAACAGTTTATAATTATTTCGTACAATATTTCCAGTTAGATTTGTCCACACGCCATAACAATGTCTATTAATATAGTTTCACACAATTATTAACACAATATTACTTTACTTCGACAAACACTCAATCCGCACTAGCAAAAATTGCTCACGTAACTGAACTGACAACCCGGCTGGTATGACTTTATATAGGCCGCGCTGAGGTCCAGTAGAGCTTTCCCTCCTTACTGCACGCCGGCGGCTTAATGCGTATCTCAAGTGTTCCTGGAACTCACTAGATCCACATATTTGAGTGACGCAACACCTGCCACATTGGACGGGGGGAGTGGAGCATCTTCTCAGCTGTTGTACGCGGTTCGATACCATACTCGTGACAATATTATATTTTGTCTGTTAGACACTTGTCTATTACACGATTATGTTTGTGTATGAGACAGACAGACAGACAAGCAGAAAGAGGTGGAGACTCAGGGATATATACAGGGAGAAGAGGGAGAGAGAGAGAGAGAGAGAGAGAGAGAGAGAGAGAGAGAGGGAGAGGATGAGAGATTATTCCAAGTCAGTAAATTTACTGTAATCAAGGTAAGCCGTTAACTCTACCTAGTGTAAACTCGTGCGGGGTAAAACGATAATAGAGACTTTATATGCTTTGGCGTGACTTGGTAGTCACTCCATAAACAATTTACGAGCCATTTGACATGTTAACTACCTACCTACCCACACACACACACACACACACACACACACCGCAGATCCTCCCACCCAATGTTACGTTGCCGTTTACCATGCTAATGTGTTTAGTATCCACTTATTCTATACAGAACATTCTGTTCTAATATAATTGTACGAAAGACGGTCAAAAATTAGTTGCACTAACACAAACAACACCATGTAAAATTACTGAAGTTAAGACCCGTGCTCCTCGGCCGTGGCCTACTAGGCCTATAACTTTCATTTTGACAGAAGTTGTTATCAGACGTTTCGGCCTCACCTCTGGAGACCATCTTCAGGGAAACACGGTTTCTAATCAAACTGACACGGTGGTTCGTTAGTAACCACAGTACTGTGGCAAAGGCTGTGCCACTGAAGATGGTCTCCAGAGGTCTGATATCAACATCCGTCACAGTAGACCACGACCCAACAGTCCGGATTATTACGCCGCCCGTAAAAGCTTTAGAATTAAATTACAAGTAGAATTTATAAAACGTCTTTTATTTATCTGAACGTACAATTGAAGAGCAATACTTTCTAATCGTAACTCCAGATCTACAAAATCTCCATGTATATTATTTAAACATTAATTGTAGTCAGTGGCGATTTCTGACCCGATGGCTAGGGCAAGCATCCACTCTAAGCACAGCATAAGCACATGTACATAAAATTCAAATACAATAAAATCATTAAAAACTATTCAGGTACGCACTTGTTTGTGTTGCGTATATTGTAACGAAACTCCGTTTACAAATAATGTACTAATAATGTTCGTGTACAAAAAAATAATAAAAAAATTTATTTTATTTTTAAAAATTTTCAAAAAATTAATGTTTGTTTTATTGTTTAATAATTTAATAAATAATTCTTGTAAAGGTTTAGTGTAGAAATTTTAAGTTTGTTGTAGTTATTTGTGTCAATAATTTAGCTTATGGTTTTCTGTAAATAAATTCCAATTAAGAGGATTGTCTCAATTCACTAATCGATTGGCGATATTTCTGTTCCTCCGTATATATTACTTTCCCTTGAGTAACGGTCGCCTTTCTGGTAGTCCTGTGGTTAACTAAAACTCTTTTATTAAATTGAGAAATAAATTTAAAACCAAATTGTTGAATTACTATGTTTTTTATTGACAATTATTCAAAAGATCGATTGAAAATCGATTATCATATATAGCTCGACTCTTTCACAGGGCAATCGATTGTTAATACATCTGTTATTTTATATAAATATTTTCGAAAGGTTTCTTTTAACGGTTATAATTAATAGTCAGAGAAGGGGCAAGTATAGAAAGTATAACATTCACAATAAAATGTCTTAATAGTTAATAAATACACATTTTGATAATACTATATAATGTTTATTAAGTAAGAGTTTATACCAAATGACTTGTTGAATACGATTCGACGTATGCGCTAGGCATGACGGGAGTTCCAAAATGGCCGCTTACTCGCTGCTGAAAATAAACAGGAATGGTGTCGCAGGATTTTTCTGTTAATAAAGATGCCTTCTCAACTGCTCCCTGGTCTCCGCAATAGTGAATAATGTCTCTGGTGTTGTTAGGGTTGTCCCGGTTAAGTGTTCTGTGTTCACTTCGATTAAATGTTTGGATTAGGTGTATTCACTTCTGTCTATGTGCGTGTCGAAAATTGTGAAGTTCGTTTGGTTATTAATAATTAGTGTTTTATAGTTTTATTTCCTTATTTCACTTGTATTCGGTTCAATATTAATTGTTTTCAATGTTTGTAGTGGTTGTGTTCACTGACTAGGTTTAAGGTAAAATTTCTGTAACTCTCGGTTTTTTATTGTAGGCTATACTCATTTTTTATTCCGCCATTTTTGGTTCGTTATATGTGTTATTAGCGCGAGCTTATTTCAACCGTACACTTCGAATGTTAATTAAGAACTGTTTTACTTCCTTCGTTTCTGAAATTTCTTAGCCGATTTAATATTAGAAAAGTATTGTTTCAATTTTTATTCACTTCCGATGCATGTAATTAAAGTATATTATATCACAGAATATATTTTGGTTATTAATTAATTTCATGTAATAATAAATACATAATCGGTTTCTTTAACTCCTTCTGCTTAATTTGATATACAATAATCCATCTTTATAAAGTTTTTTATCAAAATTGCTATATTTCTGTCATTTTGGAAAAGTAGGCTCAATATTCTGTTTCCTGTCCTTGTCCAAAATTTAGCTTTCTTATGTGTTATAATTATGATTATAATAAATCTCCGATTGACATAAATGTTTATCTTTTCTTAATTTCTTGCAAATTTATCCATTGATCATCCTTTTAAATATAATTCATGAATTTATGATTTCCCCCTGAAATTGTTAGATATTACATTTGCAAAATTTTTAATAATTTTATTCATTTTTTTATATTATCCTTTTAAATATAGTTTTAGTTATAGTATTTGGTGATTAATTCACCTTATATAAATCTCATCAATTTACTTGGTTTATTTAACTCAATTACTCAATTATAATGTTATTGAAATTTACTATTTGGCCTAGATTTTCTGGTTTTACAATATACTGTTTTTTGAATAATACTATGTCTATACCCCTTCTGACTTTCTGAAGTTAATATAATATTAAATAAAATCTCCTTAAATAACTATTAGAACATGTAGCACCTTATTCATGCTCATAATACAAAAACAATATTTAAAATTAACTATTGGTCTTTAAAGTCAGACATTTTAGTTTTAACTATTACTAGTAACACATAACAAACATTTTATAAAATAGTATGGTATTCATACTGAGGCATTTTAGTCTGTATTAACCCTGTGAGATATAATAAACATTTTTATAATAATAATAAATCTTATTCTATACACCACCTTGAAATATGGAGTTCATAGGCTTTAACACAAACACAATTAGCCATGTATTTTTATTTTTCTTAAATTTAATTTGGTTGCAGTCTTTTCTGTTTATATCTTAGTATTACATTTTAATCCCTTTTCACTGTATTTATTCCCCACCTGCTCTCTTTATCATTCACATTTTAAAGAATGTTTTTTTTGATAAAAAGTGGCATCTTCTTTGAAACATTAGCAAAGTTTTCATAAGAATACTTCATAACCGTTTATCTCTGTATTTATAGAAAATACTCAACTCCTATACTTGCCATGGAGTCACAACTGCAAGTCGAACCTATCCAAGTAAGACGGGAAAAGCTGTGCCTCATATCCTGGGAGAGATGTAAAAGAGCCTACCAACAACGGTGGAATAACTATAAAACAGCGACAGAAAGGCTGAAAACTCAGAAATGCCCAATTGCGATCTATGAAGAACTCCAACGCAAATATGACATAGAACCAAATGAGGCAGCACCATTTATACATCACCGTGAATTCTTTAGCCAACTCCCAAATGCTAACTTGAAACTCTTCGACCATAATAAGACCAAAACTGAGTCGAATGAAGCCGAGCTTCGTCAAGCAGCCTTACACACTGTACAAAAACATTTTCCCGCTGATCAGTGGATACGAATCTACACAGACGGATCCTGTATACCATCTACAGGGGCAACAGGGGCTGGGTTCTACAGCTCTCTATTTGAAGGCCACCTCGCTGTAGGAGGCCGGCTAAGCAACTATGACGGAGAGGTAGCAGCCATAAAGGCAGCATCTATTGAGCTTGCCAAGATCTCACCACCTAACAAAGCTGTCTTCCTCATAGATTCGACTGCAGCGATTCAAAACGTGACCTCAAATGGTGATACAAACTGCTCCCTGACAATTGAGTGTAGGCGAGAACTGCAGAACCTTGTACAATTAGGCTGGCAGATTGAACTGCAATGGGTACCCAGCCATGTCAACATCATGGGAAATGAAAAAGCCGACATCCTCGCCAAAATGGGCGCAGCACTACCTCAGCCGGAGACCCCCAGCTCATATGCATCTGCGAAAGCACGAATAAATTCCTCAATAAGCCTATGGCTAAAAGAAAAACAATTAAGAGCCTGTGTGGGAAAAAGATGGGCAACATTGGTTACGGACGGCCCCATCAACAGAACTCTACCCCGAGCAACTAGTGTTGCTCTTTTTAGAACTACAACCGGGCATGACTACCTGGCCTCCCACCTGCACCGCATTGGCGTGTTGTCGTCTCCTGAATGTGTTCTCTGTGGATACGCTTCCATGAATGCGGATCACCTAATTGCATGTCCAGCCTTGATTTCAGACACGGAAGTCCAAGACGAAGATGGTACGGCAAGGCTCTCACGTCTCTACTGGTCAGCGCGCCGCCTAATGGCCCAACAGCCAAGGGTGGGCGTTGGCTAGTAAGTAAGTAAGTGTATTTATAGAAAACATTAAAGTTGTTCAATAGTACATAGTTGAAGTATCAGTTACACTTTTACTTGAAGTTTATTGAATATATTGAAATAACTTGCACTGGTTCACTTATACTTTTGGATATTATTTATACTTGAGTTTTACAATGTTCCAAGATCCAAATCTTAATTATAAGGGATTATGAAGATTTGTCTATTTCATTACATAATAACTTTAGTGGGTGCACTTCTACTTACAACCGTAAACACTTTTGTTTATAACTAATTTACATTTTTATATGAGGTTTTGGGTGTTATACTTTCTTTGGGGATTTTAGATCTTTTTCGGGGTTTGTCATTCTTTGTAATAGGTTTTCCTTGGGTATATCTCGTAGTCTTCCTATCCTACATTTTCGTTTCTTCATAATTCTTCCTTCTTGGGTTCTCCAGGGTAATCTGGTTTTATTATGTTCGTTGGTTTATTCGGGGTATCTTCTTTGTCTACTCCTATCCTATCTTTTCTTTTCTTCACATTTCTTCCTTCTTGGGTTCTCCAAGGTAATCTGGTTTTATCATGTTCTTTGGTTTATTCGGGGTTTCTTCTTTAACTACTCCTATCCTACCTGGGTTTTACCTTATTTTATCTTAGTTGTTTAGGATTTATTTTCCTTGATACATTTTTGTTGCATTGTGATTATTTAATTTTACTCTTTCCTTTTATGGTGGTATCTTACTTCGATATTTAATTATTTTCATTTGAATTTTCTTGTTATTTAATGTAATTTATATTGAATTATGATCAGATTGGAATTATTATTTAGTGGATTATCTGTCATGCTACAATATTCATCAAATATATTCATGAACTTGTTTGATGAAATATATTCATCAAGTGTAATTAGTATGAGGATTTAAAAAGTGGCGTTTAGCAAGCTGCGATTGTACTTCTTACGTATAAAAAAAACAACTAGTGTCTTATGATTTCAACAACCAGTGCCCGGGATACACATCGGAGAGTTAACCTCAAACAGAGGGAACCGAAACAATAAACAACTGAAAAATTTACCGTGTTATCACTGCTAGCACTCCTAACTGCTTAAAGTACTACTAAAGGTAAATTAATAAATTATCTTAGATCCGTCGTGTGACTTTGTTTTATATTTAGAATTACGCGTTTCGGAAGATATTCTCCGTCATCAGATTACTTCACTCAGTTGAGATCGTCACATACTCAATTGTTAAAAACACACGTCAGTATGGGTGCGCACCATATGAAGGCTGACCGGATACAGTGGGGTGTCCCTATGAGTGTCCGGGCAGCCTTCATAGGGTGCGCACCCATACTGACGTGTGTTTTTAACAACTGAGTATGTGATTTTAACATTTGACGATCTCAACTGTGTGAAGTAATCTGATGATGGACAATGTGTTCCGAAACGCGTAATTCTAAATATAAAACAAATTCACACGACGGATCTAAAGTAATTTATTAATTTATAAATAATAAAGTGACTTGGATATCAATAATAATATGTATGTCAAACTACTAAAGAGTGCTTGTTCGCCCATCGTGAAGAGACACGAACGGGTATGTGCAGGATTCAAACTACGAGGATAAAATTTGTGCGTTTTGTAAAGAAATAAACACGATCAGGTATACGCAAAAGGAGTATATGCGCCGGTCACTAAATATTCCCTTAGTCAGTGAATAGATCAGGGAATAACGGAATCGATGGTTGCATCACTTAGATAGAGTGACGGTTGTTAGGGTTGCCCAAGGAAATGCTTCATTATAAGCCAAAACGGGAGCTACCTTTCTGAAGACTGAGGAAGAGTTGTTTTGACTTTGTTGATCAGAACAAGTGCTATCACCTATTTAAAAAGTGTAAACATTTTCTTGTGAATGTGGTATACGTATAATGCTGTAGATAAACATTCTTGGGAAAAAACTATTTTTAGCAAGAATTATATAATTGAAGAAGAATAGCTATTTAAAATAAATGTAGCATATCTTAACAAATGTCTGTCAATCAAGGTGTTAGACAAGGGTGTAGTATATCAACTACTCTTTTTTAACATTTATATTGACGATCTGGTAAGGAAATGGAAACATCTAGTGAACGCTGGTATAAAGTTATCACGATACAGATAATTGAATGTGGTGTAGCTGCTGACGACTTGTTTGTACTTCAAAGTACAGAGTGTGCTTTGCAAAAATATGTTTTCCAGCTGCATCAAATTGGCAAACAATATTATATGAAAGTCTATATTATACAAGCAATGTTAATGGCAATTTGAGGCAAAAAGGCAGTAATAACAAAAATAATGATTAGTAATCAAATTCTAGAAGAGGTGAGCCATTTCAGTTGTTTTGGAAATGATATTGGTTCTCAAGGAGTTTTGGAGAAGTTTCGCAAGAGTATCCAGACGTGAGAAAATTAGAAATGAAGTCATTAAAGACAGATGAATGTGAAAAATTTAATTGTTGATTTAATCTAAAAAAAAAAAAAAAAAAATGGTCACACGAAAAGAATGGCACAGAAAAGATTGCCAAGTGGAGTTATGGAAAAAACCCCACCACGAAGAAGGAAAAGAGGAAGACCACCTGTCACCTGGATAGAAAAAATTCAGACTATATTAAAGGAACAAGAAATTGAAATTCTTTGGATGGACAAGCAGCAGTGGAAGATGAGAATTCAATCACTTCTGAAACCTTAGGTTCCAAAAAATGTACAAACATTGTACAGCCGAAATAATAACAATTATAATATTGTTTATGATAGGCATTATGATATTGATTAAGTTAGATAACTTCCAAACAATCTGTGGAACTATCAACCGTATTTTTAGAAACAAGGTACGTCAAGATACAAAATAAAAGTTCTACAAAATTGTGGCAGTACTTGTACTGTTCTGCGAGTGTGAATTATGGACAACATCCAAGAAACAAGACAGTAAAATACAGGCCTCGGAAAAGCCGTTCTTAAGAGTTAAAAGGTGTTCTAAACTTGACCATACATGAAGAGAGGATATGAGAGAAGAGTTACATGTTTTTAACTTGAATGAAAAATTAAAATACTCCAAACAACGGTGTAAAGAACACTTAGAAAGAATGTCAGATTCCAGACTGGTTAAACAAGTTTGGAAATACAAACCTATAGGACAGAGGTGTGTGGGTAGACCCAGGAAGAGACCGCTGGAGGATCTTTGGATTCCGAACAGTCAGCACCTTACCTACGTCCCTTGATATGAAGACGACGATGATGATGAATTGTTTTTAGCGTGTCCTTATTGTACATCTGCTGTCCTCCTGCCACACACACACACGCGCGCGCGCGCGCGCACGCAGTGAGATGATTTCAAAGGTCACACAGCAAGGGGTGGGACGGAAACGCCTAGTCTGAGGACCTACGTAACGTTTAGTATGACGCACGTCTAGTGTAACAAGTTGCAACACGTCACTAGCAGACGCCGGGGCTGTCAACAGTAAGTCAGTAGTCAGAGCTTTACAACAGTTATAAAACTTGTCTGACACTTTATCCGCGCTCATATCAAAGTTAAGCAATTAACTTTACCTCACTGCCGACCGACCCTTCTCACGTCGGAACGGTTTCTCGTCATGTTCAGACCGAACATCGCGTACGGGAATGCCAACACTAGATACTCAGTCGTAAAACGTGTACCTATTTGGTGCCAAGCAAAAGAAAGTTTTCCGTCAATCTGCAAAGCCTAAATAGTAGCGTTTATTTTTTTATAAAAAAAGAAGTATTCTGATTACTTTTGAAGGACGTTTCATTGTGACTACCGAATGTTTTACAATTTAGAAACTGTGGGATAAACAAAGGCTTCCACGGCCGGCGCCAACAGTGTTGGGAACAAACCGCGGACTGTTGGACCGTGGTCAATTCCTGTTGTTAATAACACACGTTTCGAGCTCTCCTCTAGACACCGTTTTTAGTGCGCAAAACGATTCGCTAACTGACACGGTCGTCGACAGGTAACCACAATACGAGAGTCAGTCGCGGAGCGACATCTATACCTCAGTGGTATACTTCAAATATGTCTGTTAATTTATTCACTTTTTACCAGCTGTTTGAAATTTTCCTGTTTTTAAAATGCATAAAATCACACATCGTGCTGTGACGAATTCTCTGTTAAAAACGTTTTAGCACCAATGGAAAATCAAAACGAAATTGTAATGTGTTAGGAGAAGTTGCGCCTTCAGAAACAACGGTAAGTGGGGCACATTTGAGTTTAAAAGTGGTGGTACAACCACTGAAGACTATCCCAGAAGTGGACGCCCAAAAAAGTGCAACAAAAAATGGCATTATTGAAAAAACTTCACAGGGGTTGGAAGACCGCAGATTAAGGAGTGGATGACGTTGCTGAAATCATATTCATCTCATATGAGCGCGTGCATCATATTTTAACTCGAGAACTTGGTGTGGAAAAGCGTTGTGCAAGATGCCTGCCGCATCTGCAGTCGTTGCATTTTTTGGGCGTCCAGTGCGACCACGTTTTCAGTGCTTGTACGACCATGTTTAAACTCAAGTGCCTACTTACAAATCGTTGGTTTTGAAGTCGCAGCATCTCCTGACACATTTACAATTTCGTTTTGATTTTCCGTTGGCGTTAAACAATTTTTAACAAAGACTCACATCACGATATTTGATTTTGTCCGTTTTTCAAAACACGTATTAGACGAGAATTTTAAACAGCTTGTAAACAATGACAAAATTGATTGACAGATTTAGAAATTAACAGGAGTTCACAAAAAATACAAATCTAGCAGCACACGAAAAAGTTTAGTTTTAACGTTAAACTACAGATCCGCGAATTTTCAACTGACCCTCGTACTGTTGTTACTGACATTCTTCTTTTGCCACAACACTGTGGTTAACTAACGAAGACCGTGTCAGTTGGTGAATCGTTTTGCACACTGAAGTTGGCCTCCAGAGGAGAGGCGGAAACGGCTGTTAGTAACAACAGGAGTTGACCACCGCTTAATAGCCCGGAGTTTAGTCAGTTTGTTACCAACACTGTTGGATAAACTGTTTATTCACAATCAACTTTTCTCGTGCATACTAACAATTCTTCATACAATCTCCTTCATATTGAAAGAATTTACATATAATTGTCCAGTACGTATATCACAGCAAGTAATACAAGTTACTTAATGCGTACAGTTGAAAATGGAGAAAAATGAAGTACAATTTTTAAATTAAAAATCATATTGAAAAAAATTATAGAAAGCTAGCGCACTGCCCACTTTTTAAAACGCTACAAACTAACCGATTTCATTAAATATTTAGAAATAATTCCCGGTAAAAAGCCGGCATAGCATAAAGTAGTTTTTGAAATTAAAAAGGCGGTGTGTTGACTTTTGATATCTTCCTTACATCACAATTTAACTAATATAGTTTCTAATAATACTAATATTCAGATGGGTATGCATTTGTTAAATCGAATCTGCAAAGACTCTGGATTGGAAATATCCACACACTTAAAACCATGATGACGGCTTTTCGTGGAACTAATCCCGTACGGGCAAAAATTGTTATAGATAGTACTGTCCTGGAACAAGTTAGCAATTTTGAATACCTGGGCTACAGTGTGTCTTATAGTGCAAGCAACGACGTTGTGAATAAGTTGCATACGTTCAACCTTATGTGCGGGACTATTAGGCGAACTCTTAAGTCAGCAAGTAAAGAAATACGCCTAAAATTCTACAAGGCGATGGCCCATCCTACGTTTTTTATGGGTCTGAGAATTGGACTTTAACGAAAGGCCAGGCCAGTCGCATCCAAGCGGCTGAAGTGAAGTTTGTCGCATCCCCAAACAACTATGGAACCGCCGAAGAACTATGGACTTAGTCCTGAAGAAGAAAATGAAGATTACATATCTGTTACGCAGTGTTAATTTAGTATAATGTTTTATTAGGAAAATAACTTTCCTATAACTGTAGTATATTATTTACATTTTAAATAAAATTATTTTAAAACAACTAAACACAAAAAAGTAAGAATTCAAAGCAGAAACGTGTAATAAACAACTGCACAAGAACTTTCATAAATCACACAGCTCACTGAAATATTATGTAATTCCTAAAAAAAGGATGTAAACAATCTTACAGTGTTGCCAACAAACGTTGTAGGGATAAAAACCATTCTCTCTCTCTCTCTCTCTCTCTCTCTCTCTCTCTCTCTCTCTCTTTCTGTCTATCTCCTCTCTCTCTTTTTCTGTTCCATATATTCTTTTCTGTCACCAATAATATCTGTAGAGATGTTACCAACATAATTTCGTTTCTTCCTTGTCATAGTTCAAATCAAGTTTCTCTTCTCATTTACTGTCCTCAGTGCCTCTTCATTTAATTTTTCTCTTTCAAAATAATCGTTTCCAGTTCTTCGCTATAACTGCGTCCCAGCTGGGACGTTTTGAAGTTTTGCAAATGTCCCATCTTTTGTTCTTGACAGCAGCGAGTGCCACACATAAAACAAAAATATCTATACTGTTTCCGTTCTTAGTTCAATCTTGATGCAAAACACAGACGTGGCACAAATGTAACGCTATTTGCTGCTTAATTAAAGGCGTGTCACTCTGACAGAAGCAGTACAGACAGGGTACATATAATATTGATAAAACACATCCAAACTGTAATAATTTGTCCTGACCATAGTAAAACTTGTGTGACTCTTTTAAACTTGTGTGAATATATTATTAAATATTTTATAACAACAGTTAATGGGGGTTTTTATTAACCGTTTAAAAATTGAAACGAAACAAAAAAAATTATTAAAAACAAAAATAGAAGCTGTGATAATTACTTACCAGTGTCCTGTATATTATCAGTTGCTGTCAGAGAGTAATTAAATCCCTTCCATATGTGTGTCGGAACTTGTATCATCACTTGAGTCAGCGTAATAATTGATAAGATTGTCCATAACGACGTCGGTAATGTGGGCCAGTTCCCAGAGGTTACCTTTTTCCTTGATTATATATGCTCGATACAATGACGCCTCTTGTCCGCCGTTTTTTATTTAATTTACCGCCTTCTCTATCAATTGTTTTATATCACGCAGCTTATATATGTTGTGTTGTGACCGGCAACATATCCTTTCAACTGGCTCCATATTAATTAAATATGATTCAGAATACAGTGATAAGGAGGAAGTCTTGAAACGACGTGCCCCGATTTAAGTGGTAAGATAACTCTCACATGACTACACAGACATTCTGCACATGCGCGTAATACATTACTGTGAAAACAGTGTCAACGCCCCTGGCCAATAGGGTTTCATATTTGCCACGTGGGTTTGTTTACATCACGACTGAGCTAAGAACGGAAATAGTACATTACACACATATTCACAAAAACATTAATATTGATTATAAACACACTCAACGGGTACGGGATTTGGACGGTAGAAAAAAAGGTAGCAATATCAAGTGTGCATAGAGTTACGTCACAAACACCGCACACAGACCCAATACCCCCTCGTTGCATTAACGTCACTGATAACGTTATCAGGCTAACGAGCGTTATCGCTGGGCGCCGTTAATACCGTTATTGCGTACACTGATTGAACGCCCCGTTATTACACAGCAATTCTGGTAATCCTGACTGGACGCCGTGGTATCGATCTCTCTACACTCGTTGCATTATTTGCAAATCACGTACTTTCCGAATAACCGTACCTACACTACATTTTCGATGTCTTGAATACGCGATAGTATCGATACACTACACAGTGGAGAAGAAGAAGTTGTAAATGATTTTATTGCTGGGCGTAATACAAACTACGTAATGTGTTAATGGGTGAGGTTAGGTAAGAATAGAGATGCTAAGGCTTTCACGTCCGGCCTGCACATAGTTGGAAACATCATTAGTCGGTCCTCGAGGTTATATAGGTAACCTCGTGTTACCGGCCGCGTGTTGCTGAAACAAGTGTTGGGTATCGTTTGGCCTAAGATCTGCTGTAACTGTTTTTGTAACACTTCGTTGCTTTGTGCGGCCTCAAGAAAATCTCCGAGGGCGCGACACGAAACGTTGCCGACGATGTCGAGAATTTACAGCAACCGACCACGAGCTAACAGCCAGCTATATTGAGATATTAGCCGGGCTATTAAGTCGTATGCTGACAGACGTTTCGGTCTTACCATCGCAGACCATCATCACTGTCAGTACCAAGTGGCACAGTGTCCGCTAACTCACCCCAGTGATGAATTATAGGCTACGTATTTTGTCTAAGAAGGCCCACTTATATAGATTGGCTTGGGAGTACAACATTCAAAACACTGTTTAATAGGACGCTTTTCTCCTCTTCTATTAATTGCAAATAAACCACGTTTAAAGATATCCACGGACTCCATATGCAGCCGAGGGTACCGTGGTCTCCAAGATCTTATCCTCGGAGAGTGCCTACTGAATACAGAGAATACCTAAAATAGTCAAACTGTGTATACGCAAACATTAAAATATTTATATGAATGACTTATTGAGACTTTGCAGTAATCAAATTAAACTGTAATCATTCAATCGTGTAATCATACTGCTTTTTTATTTGTTTTGCTTCACATTGTAAAGTTTTACTTGTACGAAGGTCCTCCAAAAAATAAGTTTGGACCTCCAATCCTTAACATTTCAAAATTAACCCCAATTCAAATAATCCCTTTTAACCTTAATTCACGTCAATGAATATAACTAATATATAGTGTTAAGAATGTATTATTAATAATATAAAATAATTAACCTTATGTTTAGCACTTAAGACAATACTCAACAAAATATCAAAAGTTTCACAATCAACTAAATCCGATAAAATCTTTCAAACTAAAGGACATTATTACAAAAATTGTTTAACAATTTTTAGTAATAAACAAATCTTCAATACTTTTACATCACAAATAAATCTAGCTATATTATTTACAAATAAAATATAAACACAATTTAAATTCTGTTGATGATAGCATTTAGTGTCGATAAAAATTATTATTAACGATATGCAGGATGATATAGGTATTATTTTGAAAGAAGTATATTTGTTATTTGATAAATTTTAATTTTATTTTTAGAAAACGAGTTTTGTCACATAAATGGGACACATGTATAGTAACAGGCAAAGGGTGGTCCTTGGGTTTTCTTTGAGTTGTTTTTCTTTTACGTGGATTTCACAAAAAGCGAGTTTTATTTTAAAGGCATATTGGTTTCCATGTGTGATTTTAGTTTGCAAGTTAATCTATCAACGCCAACTTCACTGTAAGTAAATTTTTTGCGAAATTTAAAAAAATGGGGTCAAATATATAACATTGTGTTCCCCAAATATGGGGACAAATTCGCGTCACAGGCACAATCAGAGGTATATTATTATAAGAAACATTTTCTTAAATAATATAACAATAAGACACGATTGTAATCATCAACACACTATTTTATAACATACAAAAATAAATTTTCAGGATTTCTAGTGTCCATCTAAAATTATATGCGATATTCACTACATATCGATTGCAAATAATTGCATAATCGAAATATCGAAAATGAGTGCGGGTAAGGATATTGGGACAGTACCATGAAGTCGTTGAGAAAAAGTTACATGTCTCGTTGAGGTGTTGTAATAAATTCCACGTAGCTGAGAATATGTTAAAGCTAACGTTGGCGCGCGCGCGCGCGTGTGAGTGTATGTTTTGTAGTGTTGGTAATACGTATACCTACCAAAAATGACAGCAGCGTCGGACGAAATTTATACGGGACTAATTGATTTACGGCGTCCGTTGCCAAGCTATCCTATCGACGTCGTTAAATAATTATAACACCTAATGGAGGTGCCGACGCCGCTGTGTTTGTTCAGGAAGCGTCGTGACGCTGACACTGCCGCTGCTCACTTTACACACACACACACACGCACACGCACACACACACACACACACACACACACACACACACACACACACACCGTCCACCGGTGTTAATAGTTTGGCGTCTGCCAACAATAACAACAACACTCCCACCAGCCTTCAATAACTCTCGGTCAGTATTTTGTCGTTCTTGTACTTTCTGTTTCACATCTTCCACAGTAGACTGAGATGTTGAAATTAAACGTAATACATTTAAGTATATGTATTGAATATGTCTTCAAACAACAAGTATTTCTGCTAGTAAAATTTAATAAATTATATTATTGTATTTTCACCTGACGCACGTTTCACAGAATTATATTGTAACATATTGTTACGTCGGTCTCAAGGATCGTCGTATGGTACAGTGGAATCAAAATGCAGACACCGATGATGTCACTAATTACCAGCTTTAATTAGGCACAGATAACAATGTGAAATCAACAAGGTACTGTCATACAATAATTGAAGCTAAATTTGTCCACGCCCAATAATAATGTCAACTATTAAGAGTTCGGCATTAGTTATAAGACAGTAATCACTTTCCACAATCACTTGATCCACAATCTACAATCTCGCCAAGCTTAACAGACTAACTAAGCCAGCCGATTTTGCTTATATAGATCTGCAGGTGTTTCAGAATAATTTCCATTCATTAGGCGGCGTACCAGCATAATTTGCGTAGTTAAAATTACTCAAACAGTCTGGAGTGGTACTCGAGTGGACGGCCTTGACAGAGACACTGCGCCTGCTCGGCTAGCCGCGAAACGTGTAGAACATTTACGTAACTGCAGCTGCAGACTTTCCGAGAATGTTACGTAACTTCGTAGCAATATAAAAAGAATGTTACAATTTATATAAAAAACCTCTGAAGTTACAGAATAATTTTGTGAAAAGTGCGTCAGGTGAAAATACAATAATATAATTTAATCAATCTTACTTGCAGAAGTATTCATTGTTTGAAGACATATTCATTACATAGAAAACCTTCAAGAAAATTGAAGGGTTACGTACAAAATAAAGATTAAAACATAGTTGTGAAAAAATGAATGTATAGAATCTTATAATATAAAAATAGAAAAAGATCTATACTGAAGGTTTTAAGACAATAGCGGTACAATCGAAAATGGCATAAGGTTAAACACATTTCTGTATGTATATTGCAACGGAACGAGGCAATGAAAGCTATAAAAACTGGATGTTAGTGCTGTAGCAGATTCTCTGACGATCACAGACAAGTTGTAAATTAATTTTATTCTTTATTTATTAATTAGATGTAAGTTTTGAAGTAAGATATGGGTAAAACAGGAGTTATTTTAACACGTTGTAATGAAATTGTAGATTAAATCTATACAGGTATTTTGCAGACTTGGACATATTTTTAACTTGAAGTCTGTCTATCATAATTAAAATCTATGACTTATCTAAGATTTCAACCAATCAGAAGTTCTAAAACTTATTCGAGTCGGTCTTCGGGCGTGAGTACTTCGGCCAGTTCGCTTAGAGATCTCGCCATAGAACGTTGTACTGACTGTCGCCAGTTTTTCGTGTCAGGACGTGTATATTCTATAAGTGACGTAGAACTTAGATATACGATACGAGTTTCCCGTATATGATACTTAGAGTGGCAGAACTCAAAGAATAACAAGATTTTATATAGATCAATATAAGAGCTTTTCACTCGAATACAAGATTTTTCGTCATAGGACAGTAGTATCCAGCGGGATATTACTGATTGAAACGCGAGAACACTTGCAGAGTCCGGATTGTGTACGCAAAATACACAGATCTATTAAATTCTTATACACAGAACTATTCGTTTTACCCATATACTAAAACCCACGAAATTACGAAATTAGTGTGGAATTCTACACCCAAGTAAACCCACAGTTGTAAAAAAAAGAATTATTAAACTCTTTATTTAAAAGACTTAATAATTAAATAAATCATTTTGTTTGAAAACTTAATAAAGCAAAAGTATAATTTGTGTTAATTATTGAATTTCCTACTTCCAGATATAGACTCTGTTTTATATTATTATTATTACCTATCTATGCAATATTTATTTTGATATGCTGAAATATTTATAAAATTGTATAAAATGAAAACATTGTATAAAATGGAAGGTAAGAAGAGGCTGCTGATAGAGAATGTCAATTAAGGCCGGTCGCACACAGGAGCGACATTTTGTTTCGCGACAGAACCGTTTTGCCACATAGTGTTTCAAAGCGTCACTTCGGTGGAGAGAGCGTTGAGATATTGGCTCGTGACAACAAAATTTGTCTCGTCAGCTGGTTTTGAGCTGTAAAATTGTGTGGTTCGTGGGATCATGACAGGCATTACTTTGCATCTGTTTTAGTTTCAACTATACCTATACTTGTTTCCACTTTATACTAAGTAGCAGTTAAATAATAATAAATACAAAACTATATGCGAGAATCGGAACAAAGGAGAATGAGTGCACTCACTTTCTACGTAGGACTAAGTAAGAGTAACTTAAACTCCCCGCCTTGTGTGGTTAGAATCCAGCGCATGCGCAGTTAAAAACGTCACAATCTGTTTTGTTGCGATATATAAATTCACCACCACCACCACCACCATCACCACCACCACCTTCTTCTTCTTAACGGTTTTAGGCTTCAGCGGTTTGTTGATATTTCACAGTCCACCTTTTCTTAGGTCTACCAACTTTTCTTCTGCCTCTAGGGTTGTAATCTTCCACCACCTTCGGTATTCTACTTTCTTCCATTTTATTCATGTTTTGAATCCATTTTCTTCTGAATTCTTAAATCCTTTAATTGACTGCAAAAATATCTAAATAACTACTATCTCTTCATCTCTTATATGATCTTGTCAATTACACCTTTTAACTGATCTCAGAAATTTCATTTCTGCTGTTTGTATCTTTTGTACATCTTTTTCTTTATGACCCAAGTTTCAGAATCATACAGTAGTATAGTTATTGCCATTGTTTTATAAAATTTTATTTGGGTTTCTTTTCTACATTTATTTTCCAACGTTCTCAAAATCGTTTTACACACTCTTGTGAAATTCGTCACTTTATTTTCTATGAGATATTTTTACTTAGGATGTTTTCACATCAAGGAGTAGGATATGCGGAACAGAGAGCCGTTTGGACCAGAGCCTCTACCTCTGGACCGTTGGTAGTTTGGACCAGAAAGACCGTCGTGCGTGGTGAAGAGCCACACCCTTTTCGAGGTGGTCCTATAACAGAACACGACGGATCTAAACCAGAGAAGGTCGATAAGAAATCTAGCCGGCATAGGGTTGGTTGCCCTATACGGTGGTCTCAATCAACAACTCACAATTCCAACAGTAGCCTTGGAAACCAGGACAGAGACATACATTGAAGAAGCTAGTCTTTAGTCGTGAGGGGCCTTGCGACGCCTCTAGACAATGTCGCAGACAGTGTGTGGCGCTTTATAGATCCTAATGACAGTAGAGTCGTCTGCGACTCTATGCGACACGATGCTCCAAAACGGTTCTGTCGCGAAACAAAATGTCGCTTCTGTCAGAGTTTAACAATTTCCGTCTGTTCCGAGCTTGACCATCTCAATCTCGGTCTACCCCAAATTGGGGCACATTATCGTCGGTATTCCGTCTGGAAACACGTACGAGACATGATTCCTCCAGTTCGCATTGTAACGATGAGGCGTGGTGACCAGCTATTCAGTATTGCTCCGACAATTACGTAATGTTTACGTTACGGCAGGTGCAGTTACGGCAGGTGCAGTTACGTAAACGTTCCACACGTATCGCGGCTAGCCGAGCAGGTGCAGTGTCTCTGTCAAGGCCGTGCACTCGAGCCTGTGGTTCCCAAACTTTTCAGTCCGCGGACCCCCACCCAAAAAAAAAATAAATAAATAAATAAAATTTCACGGACCCCGTTTGAGTTGTAAAATAATACAAACAGTATATATGATACAAACTCTTACATTTTAATTAAAATTTATTTTTAAAAAATTCTCTTGACTTACAAAATTATAATATTAATAGGTATCAACTATACCTATACTTGTTTCCACTTTATACTAAGTAGCAGTTAAATAATAATAAATACAAAACTATATGCGAGAATCGGAACAAAGGAGAATGCACGCACTTTCTACGTAGGACTAAGTAAGAGTAACTTAAACTCCCCGCCTTGTGTGGTTAGAATCCAGAGCATGCGCAGTTAAAAACGTCACAATCTGTTTTGTTGCGATATATAAATTCACCACCACCACCACCACCACCACCACCACCACCACCACCATCATCATCTTCTTCTTCTTCTTCTTCTTAACGGTTTTAGGCTTCAGCGGTTTGTTGATATTTCACAGTCCACCTTTTCTTAGGTCTACCAACTTTTCTTCTGCCTCTAGGGTTGTAATCTTCCACCACCTTCGGTATTCTACTTTCTTCCATTTTATTCATGTTTTGAATCCATTTTCTTCTGAATTCTTAAATCCTTTAATTGACTGCAAAAATATCTAAATAACTACTATCTCTTCATTTCTTATATGATCTTGTCTATTACACCTTTTAACTGATCTCAGAAATTTCATTTCTGCTGTTTGTATCTTTTGTACATCTTTTTCTTTATGACCCAAGTTTCAGAATCATACAGTAGTATAGTTATTGCCATTGTTTTATAAAATTTTATTTGGGTTTCTTTTCTACATTTATTTTCCAACGTTCTCAAAATCGTTTTACACACTCTTGTGAAGTTCGTCACTTTATTTTCTATGAGATATTTTTACTTAGGATGTTTTCACATCAAGGAGTAGGATATCTTTTCAAACAGAGAGCCGTTTGAACCAGAGCCTCTACTTCTGGACCGTTGGTAGATTGGACCAGAATTGCGTTTGAACAATTAGCTCTGCAGTATTGGGTTTAATGTCTGGTAATTTCAATATTAAGTCTTTAAGTTCCGGTTGCATAACCAGCGTTGCCTCGGCTCCATATTTCCAGCCACACATGTCGAAATCCAGCTACATGAAAAACATTTTGCTTAGATACAGTGCTTATTAGCAAGATGTGTTAGATACAAGGATTAACACAGGGTGATCAGTTCTGCGTTGATGCAGCTAGTCAGTTTGGCTGACAAACAGATCTGCTACACAATAAGATTTTAAGGCATTATTAAATCCATTAATTTCAAATTACTTTTACAGTTACTGTTAGTTTGAACAAAAAAAGTACTGGAATCTTCTACTAATTGTTTTAAGATTCTAAAATTTAGATTTTAGAGCAAAAAAGCGGAGAAAATTACGGTATATTATATTTATTCGTAAGTGTCCGCGGACCCCATGAAACATTGTTGCGGGCCCTCCGAGGTCCGCGGACCCCACTTTGGGAACCACAGCTCTAGACTGTTCAAATGCTTGTTAACTGCGCAGATTATGCTGCTACACAGTAAAACCAATACAACATTATTCTGGAACATCTGCAGGCTATATATAAACAACAGCGGCCGGCTTAATTACTTGGTTAGTTAGTTACTTAGTTAGACCTGGCGATATTGTAGAGTGCGAATTAAATGTTTGTTGCGGATTAGTGGGAAGCGATTACTTTGTTATATTAGCGCGGAACTGTTAATAGTTGACATTATTATTGCGTGTGGAAAAACGTTAACTTGAATTACTGTGTGAGCATACCTTGTTGACTTCACATTGTTATTTGCGACTAATTAAAGCTGGTAATTAGTGACTTCATTGGTGTCTGTATTTTGTTAACACTCTGTCATACGACGATCCGTGAGACCGTAGTAATGGCATCTAATACAGTTTGTTTATCATCGTTACCCACTGTATCCAGTCTAGAACACCCTTGTACCGCTAGAAAGAGTTCTACTTCTTCTGTCTATAAGGCTCCTTAAGTCCTTCTGTCTTGGTATACAGCTTTCCAAACCATAAGGTAACGTGGGTACATCTAGAATCTTATAATAGCCTGATCTGCGTCTTCTTACGGGCTTTATCTTTAATGTTCTTGAAATTAGACCGCAGACATTTTCTTGAAATCCGTTTACCTTAAGACCCGTGTCTTTGTTATCTTCACCTGTTAAGTCGCACCTTAGGTAAATGAAGTATGACACCTGTTGTAATACAATATTTGGTCGATGACAATCGTAGATGTTAATGAACAGATGCCTTTGAATGCCATGGCTTTCGTTTTTTCACTGAAAATTTTGAATTATATATTTTGCTGACGACATGCAGCGGATGAACTCCTGCTAGCTGTAACGTGTCTTCACTATCTTGAGTAGTAGCCTGATCGGTAGGGAATTATATAGTATTAAGCCCCTGATGGGCACTAATTTTGATCGCCTAAGGAACGTCCCTCTTCCATTCTCAAATAAGATCGTCAAAATAAATTCCAAATAATAAAAATTAGTAAACTATTAGGCCCACAAAAAACTTCAGAAGGTTGGAAATTAAGAAGTAATGATGAAATATATCAGAGTATATAAAATATAACAAAAACAATGAGAAAAAGAAGACTATTATTTTTTGGACGTTTATATCGAATGGAAGACAATAGTTTAACAAAGCGGATCTTCAAATATCTGAGGGGGAAGAAGTCAACACCAAGTTGGATTAAAGAAGTCTAAAAGGATTTAGAAAAATATAATATAAACGCAGAAGAAGCAATTGAAATAGACGTTTTTCGGGTAAAAGTGTTAAAAATGGAAGGAGTCTATGGTAGGAGAGAGAAAAACGCAGGTTCAAAGTGGACTGAAGACAGGAAGAAGAGACACAGTGAAAAGGTGAAAGAATATTGGGGAAAAAGAAAAGGACACAGAATAAAGAATTGAAATTGACATGTGGTCCTTAGATGGCCGATAAAAATACAAAAAAAAAAAGAAAATATGACTGTTATTATATATCACTACGTATGTGTATTCCGTGCAGCGCATATAAACATCTGTTTCACATGCACGATTGCTGCGGGCATACGTGCAATTATATCGCACACGTGTGCTGAATCTCTAGGATTAAAGCTCAGTCAAAGCCATTCCCAGAATGCGGAAGCTGTGGACTTAACGTTGCAACATAACTTGATGTATGTGATTAGTAATGAAAGTGGACAGTTGTGTATGAATGGAATTACTTCACTCTCTGTCTGTTCGTCTACTCGTTCTCCTTCTCTCTCTCTCTCTCTCTCTCTCTCTCTCTCTCTCTCTCTCTCTCTCTCTCTCTCTCTCTCTCTCTCTCTCTCTATTTCCTTCACCTTCGATGTTTCTTTTTTCTCTCTCTTTTATCCTCTTTTCATTACACAATTTCTTTATTGCTGTTTTCTCTAGCCAGTACACTACAAAAACAAACTACATATATTACACATCCAACAACACATTAAACATATTACATTATAAATTAATTGATGACTCGATGGCCAATTGGTGAAACATATTAAAACAAAGGTTTTTAAAAATATATAAACACGGTACGTTTCACAGTTTTTATTACTTCCATATTCCTTAAGGAAATGGAAGTATGGTGATGGCAAAAAAAATCGTATTCCAGATTATTGCAGATTCTGATTGTACTACACTCAAAACATGAAAAAAAGTCGTTTTTCGAAAAGTGTCTGTGTGTCTATCTGTCTGTCTGTCTGTCTCTGTCGGTAGATTTTTTTTCTATGGCAAACGATAACAGCCGCAAATTCAAACAGAATCAAATAATATTTTGCATACAGCCCTGATTTGTAGAGTACTCACGACTTATTGTTTTTGGTGAAGATCGGTTGAGGGAAAGGGATAGTTTACCTGCAACAGTTTTTTTATCAAGGGTAATTTTTTTTTTGGCAAACGATAACAGCCGCAAATTCAAACAGAATCAAATAATGTTTCGCATACAGCCCTGAATTACAGAGTTCTCAAGATCTGTTGTTTTTGGTGAAGATCGGTTAAGGGAAAGGGGTAGTTTACCTGCAGCGTCCGCAAATTCAAACAGAATCAAAAGATTATTTGCATACAGCCCTAAATTGCAGAGTTCTCAAGACCTATTGTTTTTGGTGAAGATCGGTTAAGGGAAAGGGGTAGTTTACCTGCAGCGTTTTTTTATCAAGGGTATTTTCTATGCCAAACGATAACAGCCGCAATATTTATGCAAACAGAATAAATAATTTTTTGCATACAGCCCTGATTTGTAGAGTACTCAAGACCTATTGTTTTTGGTGAAGATTGGTTAAGGGGAAGGGGTAGTTTACCTGCAACCTTTTACGTTTTAACAAGAGTAAAGTACTTGAAAATTCATTTAAACTTTTTCAAACAATGGTAATTGTTAAAAATAAAATAATTTTGTTGCCAGGCAATAAAATTATAATTTTTTCATTTTAATGTAAATCATCTATAAGAGAAAATATATCGTGCGTGGCAGGCAAGCATATCTCAGTTATGTACTGTTTACGTTTCCATTTTATTATTATGACTACCGCAATAAAAAGGCAGGGAAGACACACACACACACACACACACACACACACACGCACGCACACACACACACACACACACACACACACACACACACACACACACACACACACACACACACACACACACACACACAATTCGCGTTATTTCTGGCCTCATTCATGTTTATTTTCTTACATTTGCACGCTTTTTAAATGGAAAGTGCCGAAACCCATACCAACATAATGCGTGCAAGCCGAAAAAGTGTCCAGCGTGGATAGCGATTTGCTTGCTGTGGATCGCTGGGATGTGTAACTGCACGTGTTTACAGAGGAACGATTCATAGACAGACTTTTCGTCTTTAGGGAATGAACCCTCTGCAAGATGCTGATGGTCCATGAGTGATTTCGGAGCGCTCCTTCTTTTCCGCGTGTTTGTTCTGTGAAACGTACACTGTAGATTCGCAGCTTTATTCTAAGCAACGCTCAATAGGAAATGTTGAAAAGTTTTGTCCACGGTGTACCCTCATACACACTAAACCTGCTCTGATGTTTTAATTACGGACATCATAATATTAAAACTTTGGAAACTTGAGCACTACTTAATGGAGATCAATCATTAACTTATACAAGCCATTAATTTTATGCATATTTTTTATATATATGTGTACAACGTTATCGGCAACAAAGAAGTAGTTATTGTTAAAATTTCTTCCCGGGATATTTGGCCGTAGTCCAATGTTTTCTACAAAACCAGACGTTTCGGCAATGCCATCGACTTCCATCATCAGTGAAAATCGAGTGCGATAACGTGAAGTGGTACACGTTAGTGACCACAGTACTGTGGTTAAGGCTGAAGCAGTAAGTAGAAAGAAGTAGTTTCTATGGTAATATTTCATTTCGAAAATGATTTTAAATATAAATCTTAGAATATGGAAGTGATGTATGGTTCTCCATACCGATATTTTATTTAACTCTGACAGCTGTTTCAGCTTATGAAGCTATTCTCAAAGTAATCAGTGAACAACTAACAAATGATGTTTACGGCGTGTGTATCCGGACATGTGTGGAATGTGATGATGGAGGGGGAGGAGTTGGAGAAGCCAAGGGGAAGGTCAAGTGTCTGTAAAAACTAAATATAATCTGAATGCAAAACATAAAACTTAACTAAACTAAATAACAACTTTCAATAAAGGGGATACACAGAATTCAGTTTGTTCATTTGTTAAATTTTGTTTGTTCTATCACTTCCACAACCGATGTTTTCCACTTCCATTATTTGCTTGATTGTATAATTCCTCGCACTTTCTATCTTGGATCACCAAACCGCTCTTCTCCATTAATCCATTTGTGTTCTAATGGACAGTAAGCAACTTGTTCTAATGTTGTATGTTCATTGTCCACGTTTCTTCTCCGTTTAGCACTATACTCTTAACGATTATACACTATAACACTATACACTACTCAAACTATTTATTATATTCTTACTCCATAAAACCAAATTCAACAATTCCATTGCTCTTTGGTCTTTACAATTTAATTTCCTTATAAGCATATTAGATAAAAATTAACATTTAATATTGCATTTATATTTACATACTGATTGCTTACAAATTTCTACAGAAAATTCAAAATAATGACTTTAGAGTTTAAATTTCTATAACTCTGGCATTACGTAGGCCTATAATATTTTTGTTTATTCAGGTTAGATGCTAGTCGTATTACACTAAACATTTCAATTTCAAGAGGAATGCGTACTTTTTGGATTAATTTCTAATTAGGACAGTTACTCTATATTATCCGATTGTTTTAATTAGTTTTTCAGATCGGCCATCGTCGTCATCTTCGTCATCAATATCATCATCATCATCATCATCATCATGTCCTAAGAAAGGTTTCAGCTGGACTGTACTCTCCGCGGTCTTCTACCCTGTGTCGCTCTCTACAGCTGTTTATTTCTTCTTCCCATCATCAAATCTGATTCTTCACATATCATACCTTTTCCTTCTTCGATTTATCCTACCTTCTATTTATTCATCACTTAGTATCTTTTCTAGAGAGTTCCTTCTCAACATGTGACTAATCAAATTTAATTTTTTTTGAGGACGCAAAATTTCCAGTTAACCATCCATAGGACATGGTTTAACGTTTTGTGCAAAGCCTAAGCAGAGCCTAACCAAGATTATCACATTTTATCTATGCCGTATGAAAGCATATTCAGCCAATCAAAACCTTTGATTTGTCACTCTGATATTGAATTTGTGTGGTGAAGTCCGGGAGTACTTCACAAAACGTCGACGACACCAGACGTAGCCTTTGTTCGAGATCTCCGTGTGAGGTCTAACCCGCTTCAGCGTCACCTTGAACTAGATCATTTTTATAATTTTCAATTACCAGGCTAAGATCACCAGACACATTAAAATCCTATAACTTTTGGATAGTAATAATATAGTTAATAATACAGGTTGATGTCACTTAAAACATCATCATCATCATCATCATCATCATCATCATCATCATCTTCACAACACGGCATAGGAAAGGTGCTGCCCATTTCGCCTTCAAAAATCCTCCAGCCATGTCTTCCTGGCTCTACCCACACACCTGTGTCCTATAGGTTTGTATTTACAGACTGGCTTAGCCACTCTGGAATCTGACATTCTTTCTAAGTGTTCTTTCCACCGTTGTTTGTAATCTTTTAATTTTTAATTCACGTTAAAAACGTGTAACTCTTCTATTATGGTCTCATACTTTATACGGACAAGTTTATAACACTTTTTAATTCCTCTTAACAACGTTATTTCCTAGGCTTGTATTTTATTGTCTTACTTCTTGGTAGTTGCACATAAGTCACACCTATAAGACAGTACAGGGACCGCCATATCTTTGTAAAACTTAAATTTTATATCTCGGAGCACCTTGTTTCTAAAAATACGGTTGACTGTCCCACAGATTGTCTGGAACTTACCTAACTTAACATAAATATCATAATTTATTTAAAACATATAAAACATTTTAAACACTATTGTAATTCATATGTGCCAAAGACAATAATTTCAGTTTATTTATATACGATTATTAATGGCAATATAAGAGAATCAAGTTAACAGAATTTTAAACAAATATCAACCTTAATAATGACAAATTTTTATTATTTGTCTGTGAAACCTATACGTATCATTGCATACACATATAAACATGAATCATGGCCCGCCATTTTATTATTGTTAGGTAGTAGAATACAGTTAGCGGGTTGTTGTTGCAGGTGTACGGCGGTCTGACAGCCACCATGCAGTTTGTGCTTCCGTTCGTGATAATCGCCTTCTGTTACATCCGGGTGTCGCTGAAGCTGAACGACAGGGCGCGCACGAAGCCCGGATCCAAGAACACGAGGAAGGAGGAAGCCGACCGCGAGCGGAAGCGGCGCACCAACCGCATGCTGATCGCCATGGTGACGATATTCGGTGTGTCATGGCTTCCGCTCAATCTGATCAACGTCATCAACGACATCTACATACCGACGGGCACGTGGAAGTTCTACTACCTGTGTTTCTTCCTGGTACACGCCGTCGCCATGTCGTCCACCTGCTACAACCCGTTCCTCTACGCCTGGCTAAACGACAACTTTAGAAAGGAATTCAAACAGGTAACCATTTAATGTTAACTTAATAATACATCAAAATTTTCTAAATATTTACTCAAGTACCAAAGTGTTTTTTCTCACATTTGCGTTGTTTTTTTACTTCAGAAACGATTACAACGATAAAAATTACGTAATAAGCTCTTCTTCTTTTATTTATTCTTCTTCCTCTGGCTCTAGAAGACACCTATGTGATATTTAGTCTTCACAACAATTGTAAACCATTCTTCTTTGTCAGCACTTCTAATCTTTCTATTTGCATGATTTTTAGGTTTTCTTCGACACATTCTATTTACTATTTTCTTGATATTCCTCTGGGCCTACATTGTATGCTTACACTAATCCAGTAAACTTGAAGTGTCTATATAGTTATTTAGTTCGTTAAGTCCTTAAATTCATAGGTGGTACGTAGGGCCTCGACGAAATTTCTCCAGCGTGTTCTGTCTATGGCCAGGGCCTTAACCTCCCTCCATGTCTTGTTGACACCAGCCACCTCCCTTTCGATAGTCCTCTTCCAGGTGTTCCTCCGTCTTCCACGTCTGCGGCTACCTTGCGGATTCCAATTCAGTGCCTGTCTAGCGATATTCTCTGGTGGTCTTCTCAGGGTGTGCCCGATCCACCTCCATTTTCTTCTCTTTATATGTAGTTAGATGGGAATCTGACTTGTGGCCTCCCATAGATCTCTGTTCGAAATGGTCTTCTGTCAAATATATAGAAGTGTCTATATACCTAATCAAAAAATCTTGAACTTTCGCAAATTAGCACAATTATAATAATTCTCGCAGTAACTCAACATAATTTTTTTTTAAACTTGCGTTTGTTGCGATTGGCAGATCAAACGTCTGATACCCGAGAGGCGTTTACATGTTATCGATTCCGAAGAGAGACTGATCTACTCGTTCAAAGTCGTTTTCATCGACTGACTTCTCGTAGTTGTATCGGTTCTTCGGTAACCCCTTCTATGCTTTTCTTTCACATAATAGATGTTCTTGTCCAAGGAGGTTTCCAAACAGAACAATTCTTGTCTAAATCCTTCTAATGGATATCCCGTAAAATAAATAGGAACCCTCACACACGCGCACTACACACGCGGCGGCTAAGCATCCAAATCTTGTCTTATAGCATCATACCATAGACTGTAATCGAACGTTTATAGATTCAAGTTTATTTCTTCCAGCTATTTTATGCTTTTGTCTTGACAGCAGCCTTGTATCATGAGTTATTGAGTGCTCGTAAAACTCTGTGATTTTTAATACTAGCAACAATTTTCTCTTATTTTTATAATCGAAGGTTTTTTAAAGGATGGAGACGTTGGAATGTTTTCTGTGTTACTAATATAATTGTCGTGTTAAACAACAACTGTTGTTATAATAGTTCTGAATGAAAATAGCCTGCAGAGGGCCCTGTATGAATTGCAGCAAATAATCAAGATGTATGGTCTGGAAATTTCTGTTATCAAGAAAAGTCCATGGTTTTAAACGTTGCTTTCCTGTAATATGTAAACTTGTACTGAATGATCAACAAACTGAGCATTCATTCAGGTTCCTTGGATGTGACTTTTAATGCTGGTAAGATAGATGTGGAGAACTAAATAGAGAAGTTTAATCACATTTGTGGAACGATAAGAAGAACACTGAAGAGATATTCTTTTGAAATTTTATAAAGCGGTGGCAGTGCCGTGCGGCCTTTATGTCAGTGAGACTTGGACACTGAACGCAGAGACTCAAAGCCGGATACAGGCTTGTGACATGAGATTTTTACGATCAGTACTAGGAGTATCACGAAAGAACCGGCTAAGAAATGATAATATAAGGAACATCCTTGGAATATACAACCTAAAAGGATAAATCAGTAAGAAAAGGATTTGATAAACCATGCTAGAAGGATGCATAAGAACAGGATACCAAACAAAATCTTGGTTTATAACTTGAAAGTGTGGTGGAATATTAACCAAGAAAGGAAAGATGGTCAGACCAAGAAGTGCCCAAAGGATCGCAACGGCAACAGCTGGAGAAGAGGAGGAAGAAGACTAATAGCTCTGACCGAGCAAGTATACGAGTGCAGAAAACATGTTAGGTTTTGTTTATGTCACAATATCACTAGTGTTAGTTTAGTATCATCATCATTTGGTTTATTTCTGTTATAGTGTAGATTTATCTGATACAGGTACTGCCTTGTTTCGACGCAAGTAGACCTGGGCAGGGCGCCGGTGGCGGAGGCGGCGCCGGACGTCTGGGCGCGTGGCGGTCCGAGAGGACATGCAACGGAAACGAGACGTGCCAGGAAACACTGCTGCCCACTTCCGTTGTCATCCCCGGCGGCAAACTGGAAGACTCGCCTCCCACTCTTCCGGAAACGGTAAGCCGTGAGACTGAATGTCAGTGTTATTTGTTGTAGAACTTGATCATGGTAGATACATCAGAAGATCTTGTTCGACGTAAGGCAATATTCATCATAATTGGTGACGTAACTGGGAACTCTCCTGAGAGGGTGAGATTATCTGGGGGGGGGGGGTTGAGACTAGCTTGAAGGTTGGAAACCACGTTTCTCTCAGGACTCTTAGTGAGGACAAAATAGAAATTCAGGATTCTTTCCATATAATTTTGTAAATAGATTTTATATATTCTTTGCGCTCAAAGTTTTCCGAATTAGGGAAAACTATACTCAACTTGAATAATTAGGGTTGAAAAAATATGGTAATTCACTGATCTCAAAATATTCTATCTTGAATAATTTTTGTTCAAAATTGAAAGTAATATTATTAATAATTAATCATTGGTATATCATTATTAATCAATTTAAGCATAAATTTGTATTTTTAATAAACTTTTAAAAAATGAGTGCACTTGGCAGATGAACCTTCCAGAACATTGGATGACTCTTTAGTTGACACATTGTTATTTGCTATCCTGTCAAACTCGGAAAGTGGCTTGCAGATGTTTGTACACTCATCGAGTTGAATCTGTAAGGATTGTGGATTACAGAACTCCACTAGTTAGTGATTTTGAACATTTAGGCTGTAATGTCGTACTCTAAGAACAACGCTCTGATGAAGAAGCTGAACAAGTTCAGCCGTACGTGTGTCACCTTCACGAGAACTATGAAATCAACAAGTAAAGAAACACGCCCGAATTTCTACAAGATGTTGGCCCTCGTGACACTTCTCTATGGATCTGAGAATTGGACGAGATCCTAGGCCAGGACAATGGTATTCAGGTGGCCGACATGGTATTTATCAGGCATGTGGCAGGATGTACTCTTCAAGACTGAGAAATGTCCATGTACCGCAGGAGGTGAATATAATCTATATGAGTATACTTAATATGACTACTCAGTATCGGCTGAAATGAATTTTGTTAATAATCCTCATTGTAGACAGCCACGATTCGCACCCATACGTTAACATAGGCACTGTTATTGTTTTATAAAATTTAATCCTCGTTTATTTGCTTTTTTTATTCATTAGTGTTCTACGTATGATGGCATACATCATCTTGAAGTTTTGATAACTTTGTCGTGGGATCTTGTTCTGTTTCATATTCGACACTGATAACACAATCAAGATAATTATGGTAAAATTGGGTAAACTTGTGATAAAGTATACAAAATACCAATTGTGCCAACCAAAATTTTAAATTATTTTTTCTGTTTTATTCTTTGGAAAGTATGGTTTCTAAGGACTTTATCGCACTAATTTTTTTTTATAAACCGACATACCATATTATATTTATTTTAATTAAATTTCGAAACAATGTTCTTGCTTGAAAATCTCGTGATATTCCAGGTAATCTCGTGACAACACTCCGCTATACTCGTGTTATCACGACTTTACCTGGGTTAAAGCAATCTCGTGATACGTCAGGCATACTCGTGACATCTAAAATCATAAATAAAATAAAGCTAAAAATCATGAAAAGTGAAAGTTAAAAACGCTATTAATATTAAAATCGTGCGGAGAAATCCAATCTAGGATATAAAAACTATCGAAAATTTTAGTAAAAAACAATTTAGAATATGTATGTTTAATGGCAGTCTTTTTCAGAAGTAAATGTCAAAAATTAAATAAATTTGTCCATTACAAGGAAGCAGCTTTACTTGGAAAACAACACAAAAGATTTAAGAAACTAGGATCCGGGGATAAGCTCCTACAATGTATATGCTGACCATAACCTGTCAATATATGTACCATCGTATTCAGTATGTATTACCCGACAATTTAAGACTAAATCTGATGATAGTAAATTACAATGATGGTACAATAAAAATACACGTCGTATTAACAGATACAGAAATATAAAAATTATTCCTTACCTTTCACTTCAAAACGTTGCAAAACAATAAACACGTGTCACACTGGTGTCTACAATATCTCAAACTGGACATTACAGTGCGGTGCGCTTAACTGGAAAAACTAGGAATTTGTAGAAGCATTGGTTAATCCGTGACAAACTTCACAAAAGTATCACGAGATTACTTCTATCACGAGTATACCCGAGTTTACCGTACACTCAGAGACTTGTCCCAAAACTGTTCACTCAAGAATGATTTTTGATCTGACTGGATGTTTCCCCCGGAAAGCCATACTCTTTGTTTTCTCCATTGATATTTTGAAATCTTACTGATTGCAAGTATACTTTAAACAATGTAAAGAATGCTGCAACTCATTCTCCGTTTGTTGTATTGCGACTGCGTCGTCAGCGTATAATAATATATCCAAACTAGTGTTTGTTATTCTCTGATTAATTTCATTTTTCATCTGCGGGTTGCCGTCAATAATCGGGAGTTCACTGTGTAAACAAGAAGTCAGAAGACGGAATTGAAGTTTTAGTTTATCTAACAAATATTGAGGTTCTTCTTCTTCTCCTCGTCAAGGATTATGTTAGGTAAACCTTTTCCGGCACCTATGTCATCCTCGGACGACCCATGTATCTTCTACCAATGGCTTTATAGTTCAGTGCCGCTTTCGGCAATCGGTCCTCTTTCATCCTTTGCAGATGATCCCACCATTGTCTCCTGTATATTAAAATAATTTCATTTATGTCCTTTACTTCGAGTTCTGCTCTGACATCCTCATTCCTTATTCTATTTTGCAATGTATAATTTAAAGTATTTTAAAGAAACTGAATTTCAGCACTCTGAATCTTGCCACATTTCTTTTTTGTCATGACCCACGCCTCACTTGCATAAATCAGTGTGGGTATTGCAAATGTGATCTTATAAAATTTACTCCTTGTGCTGTTTTTTTTTTATTTCTAAGATTTCTATGAATCGTACCACAAATATTCCTAAATTTATTTATCTTATCTTTTATATCATATTCAGATAAATACAAAGCTCCTTACACTTATTTTTCGCATCATGAATATGGAAGGGTAAGTCAAACCGTAAAATCTATGGACCAACCGTGGAAAATTCATATTATTAGTTCAGTTATGTGAAAAAACGTCAGATAAATATTAATAACAAATTAAGTCTCTTTGCTGGAAATAGACGCGATGAAGTAGAATTTTAATTTAAAAAGTAATTACCCAAACGGACTGTTTGCTTCTAACAAAAAACGTATTATCTGTGAATTCCAATAGGGTTGTTTGTCTTTGAATTTCAAAGCCAGGAAAAGCTTTTGCTTACAAAGAATCAGGGAAAACTTCTTTTTTTCCTCATCGCCAGTTAAAAGTTTGCCTTCTTTATTTTCAGTTCTACGAGTCAATTCGTTTGATTTGTCATTTCACGTTAATTGTGTTTCGATAAGATAATAACTTTTTGCTAATAACTATATTGTAGAATTATATCTTAAAAGTTTCAGAACATAAAGGTAATTACTTCGTCTTTTTAGCGGAGTCACATCGTTGTTTCAGCTATAAAAATTTACAAGCTATATCAAGAAACAAAAATAAATAAACTGTTTCTTACAGTGACGTGAAGCTTCACATTCTGTAGCTACGTTTACTTTAGCCGCTGTTTCTTCTTCTTCTTCACCTCCTTGTTTTTGTTCATGTTCTTGATGTCGTTTTGCTTGTTGTTGTTGTTGTTGTTGTTCTTCTTCTTCTTCTTCACCTCCTTCTCCTCCTTGTTTTTGTTCATGTTCTTGATGTCGTTCTGCTTGTTGTTGCTGCTGCTGCTGTTGTCGTCTCGTCGTCGTCGTCGTCGTCGTCGTCGTTGTTGTTGTTGTTGTTGTTGTTGTTGTTGTTGTTCTTCTTCTTCTTCTTCTTCTTCTTTAGTAAACTGATGTACGACAATTTCAAACTGTTCTCCAACTTTCTCTGTCCTGTGCGGCTGCAATGATCTGTGTTAGCTCGATTCATCATCTCCTCTATGTCTCCTTCCCCGTTCTCTCTTTCCTTCCACCTTTCCCTCTTCCTCATTAGCTGCAGACAGTTTCTGCTCAATATACGCCCCAATCAAGATGGTTTGTTTATCTTTTATATTAACTTCAGCAGTTTTCTTCAGTCTCCTATTCTCGTCAGTAACTCATGGTTTTTCACTCGAAGACTCCATTACATCTTAATGAAATTCTTCGCAAGGATCACACTTCAAAGCTCTATAGGTACCATTTTACTTGTTTTTTGATGACCCATGTTTTACTGCTATATAGAACTATACTCAAAATAAAATATTAACCATTGACGGCTGTAGGGTAACCATTGGTGGTGCACAAAAAAATTTAAGCCTCAAGCAGTAACTAATTTAGGTTTTTATTAAAATATTATTATTATTAGACCTAATTAATTGTAAATATATAATTCAAATATATATGGCTAGCCTTAGTTTTATAAAATTTAACTAATGTATGTCTCCTCACTTTATTCTTTAGGTTTCTATATATTGCACAATTGTCCTATTTTTCCGCCTACACCGGTATCAGCCGCGTACGAGACATAGATACCTAGGAAATTAAATTGATATATTTTGCTATTAACAGTTTTGTTACCTTTAAATGCCGTTATTTTGGTTTTTCGCGTGAGTTGTAATTTTTCGCTATATTTTAATGGATTATTCGCTGCCTGCAATTATTAATTGATCATCTGCAAAGGGCATTAAATAAAAATTCAATAATTAAATATACGTAAATAGGTATTTACGTTTTTTTAATCACGTCGAAGGAACTGGCATGCTGAGAAATCCAGCTGGCCTGTGGGAAACACAGGACGCATGCTTGGGTTGGTTTTCTCTGTGCAGTGATGCATACAAATAGGGACAAAGTATTTGTACCCGATTTAATTTAAACTGTAATTAATAACTTGAATACCGAGTTTGGAGCGCAAACTGGCTTTTACAGTCTTACTACACTCTCAAAACAGAAAAAAATTAGCCCTATGCACTCAGGTGTTAATAATGATTATAAATTAACAATTTGTGTGTGTGCCGGCGTGTTTTAGTAAAAAGGGTGTGAAAGAGGCAAGGTTTCGTGGCAACGCGATTACAAAATACATTTCTATTCGTCCGGATAATAAGCGAGATTTCCCATCAATATCAGGACCAGTGTTTTTTTTAGACTTAAGACTGAACTTTGTTACAAAATATGTAAATACAAGAAAAAATATATATATATACATTCAAAAATGAAAATACAATCAGTTACATAATACACGATACATAATACTATTATTTATAAAAAAAGCAATAAATTTCCGTTTTGTAATGTACTCTTCTTAATGAACCAACAAATTATAATGTATACAGCGGATAAATATTGTTCACAAGTCTATCATACTTCCTTATTATTTTCGGAACTGTACCTTTATCTTTTCCTGCAGTACATTTTCGATGGGATTTTTATGTGCGATTGTATCGATATATTAAGATGTGGAAATGAAGAAGTGTACTAATTGTAAATTGTCCTATTTCTTAATGCAAAGCGAAAATACGTGTTGTTTTCATTTCTGAGGTTACGTGACTTTGCAAACAGAATTATCACTGTTGCACACCCTATAGAAAAATTATTCCGATTAGTGCTTTCAAGCTTCTCAGCTCATTTCCGATCTGGCGATCTTGAAAGCGCTAATCGGAATAATTTTTCTAAAGTGGTGTGCAAAAGTGATAATTCTGTTTGTGATTATAACCACTAACACACTTTCTTAATTAAACTTAGGTGACTTTGGTTTTTAGTTTACTGCTGAAATAAATAAAAACCATGATTGAGGAAAACAAAACGTTTAGTGCTTATAACACTGTAATACGTAAAATAAAGAACCTACCGTTTTTGAGTTGTCAAATTAACAAAACTGCAACAGCAAATGTAAACTGAATAATACAAATATTTATGGTTAATGGAAAACATAAAAAAAATGTATTAAGGAATGACAACATACGCTCTACATATTGTACATGATGAACGTTTCTTTTTGGTTAGCCACAAACTAGTACTTGTTGGAAAACGAATATTACAGGAAAAAACGAGTTCTCCCACAAAAATTGACATGTATAGTAATAAGCAAGTTACTTTCCCAGTTGGGAAAGTAATTAGTATCACTTTCGAGTTGGGTTTTTCGCAGTTTCCGCAAAAAAAAAAAGATTTTTACATAACACACGTATCGCTTTCCAAGTGTAATTTCAGTTCTCACGTTAACCTAACAACATCAACATTTGGCGTCAGAGGTACGCAACTGTGATATACTACTGCTACAATCTTGTTCATTAAAAAAAAGACTAAGAACATCAACTCCAATCGCGAGCAAACTATTTTGCAACATACGAAATTAAAATTTGATTAATTCTTTCACCTACATAAAATTATGTGCAATATTCACTGAAGATCGAAGCCAAACAATTGCATAATCGAAATATCGAAAATGACTGCAGGAACGGATAAAGGTACTGTACCTTAGTTTCTTTAGTAGCCCAAATGGATCAGCTGATCAAGTTACCTGTGAGTGCACAATGACTCGTGTCCTCTCTTAACCAACAGCAACAAATCACTCCGGGATTGTCAAACATACTTGGATCATGCGTTTTCTAAACTAAACAAAGTCTCGGACTGTTAATATTGTGAAAACCAGTGTCAAAACAATTTTTGTGAAATTTACTCATGGCGCCCTTTGTGTGAAATCACGGATTCGATTTTAATTAGCATTTGTACCATTCTCGTACTATTATTATTGTTATGTTAATGACGGAAAGTTTAGCGAGGACCAAGCCATAAGTATATTACAAATTTTGTATTATTAGTGTCGACGTTTCGACATTATTTGTTGTCATCATCACAACCTGTTACGGATACAAGAGACAATATTAAACAATTAATTAATTGAGGGAGTGTGTTTGTGTATGTGTGTGCGAGTGTGTATGTGTTTGTTTTACATCATCAAATAATTACATTCATTACGTATTGTTCTCCTTAAATACATCGAGAAAATTAGAATACCCCAGAACATCATTCATACAATATTACAATTTAAATTAGTGATGATTCAAGTATCAGATATGCAATTATTAATTTATTGTTGTGTTTGATATATTTTCTTTTATCTGTACACGAGTCCTGATGATGACAATATATATTGTCAAAACGTCGACACAAATAATAAACAATTCGTGTTATACTTATTGATCAATCGTAGCTAAACTTTCTATCATTGAAATTTATTGATCGAAGGTCACTACTAAATCAAGGATTCATTATTATCATTATTGTTGAAATCAGTTTGGGTGTATGGTAATACAGCTGTGGTGTTGTACTAAGAAATCTACTATTAAAATAATTCAGACTTCTCAAAATAAGGTTCTATGCAGTATTGTTGATGCACCATGGTACGTAAGAAATAATAACATCCATCGGGACCTGCAAATACATACGGTTGCTGACGAGATTAAACGGGTTGTGATGTATTTATATTATAAGTAACGTATGGTATTTTGCTAAATGTAAGCGTATGTATAGGATCATGGTAATGTACAGTACGTAAGTACCAAACGGGTGTTCAATCATTTTCTTCCATTCCGCCCTCTCATTACACATCCGTCTCCACCTCCTCACGTTCATACATCTCAGATCATCCTCCACGTCATCCAACCATCCCTTCTGGGTCTCTCTCTAATTCTTCTTCTTACCGGTCCCCAATCTACAATTTTCTTACCCGTTCGTCTGTCATCCATTCGCCTTACGTGGCCCAGCCACTAAAACCTCCTACTCTTAATAAAAAAGACTACGTGGGCAAGCTGAATCAGTTGGTCTAGTTCACGGTTCATTCGAATCCTCCAATAGCCATCTTCAGTTTGTAGAGGTCCAAAGAGTTTTCGCAATATTTTTCGTTCAAATATTCTTAGATGTTGCACCTCTGTGCTGGTTAATGTCTAGGCTTCCCATCATGGGTAATAATAGATAGCCAATGAAGTTAGTAGAATGGACACCTCCTGACAGAAGAAAAAGGGGGAGGTCGCGACAGACTTGATTAGAAGTTAAAATTGCAATGGCACAGCGAGGTTTGAAGGATGAAGATTGAAAAGATCGTAAAGATTGGAAGCCAAGATTAAAAAAACATCTGTAATGTTGTTCGGAAATAACAAATATATATGAGAATAGACGAACAAGCTGTATCTATTAAAACTGTCTCTTTCACCCTTACGGTAATTATTTGCAGTAAACCGTTTATACAGTTTTCATCAAATTAATTTTCGTGCTACAATTTTAGAGATCAGATTTTGTAAAAATGTTGATATTGTGCCTTTAGTTATCCAGCAATCTAAGTAATGACTCTTTCATATTTTGAAAACGTTTTAAAAAAAGAAACACTTTTCAAAAGAAACACAAGGAACCGTTTAATACAAGTTCACGTTAACAAAATGATATTCTTACTAAGAGACTTCGACACCATTTAGTCATCAAATTAATTTTCGTGCTACAATTTTAGAGATCAGATTTTGTAAAAATGTTGATATTGTGCCTTTAGTTATCCAGCAATCTAAGTAATGACTCTTTCATATTTTGAAAACGTTTTAAAAAAAGAAACACTTTTCAAAAGAAACACAAGGAACCGTTTAATACAAGTTCACGTTAACAAAATGATATTCTTACTAAGAGACTTCGACACCATTTAGAAAACCTTCCTTTCCCCATTTTCCTACATTTTATCATAAGAAAATACAATATAGATAAAACAGGTGATCTGTTATTTAAAAGTTGCTATATAAAATTACATATAAAAATTGCTAGATAGTTTGTAACTAGTTTCAATGAAACTACATAAATTAAAAAAAAATTCACATATATAAAGAAAAATTTACATATTATAATTGGTAACCAAGTCACTTTGTTACCTATAAATTAATAAATTACCTTAGATCCGTCGTGTGACTATGTTTTATATTTAGAATTACGCGTTTCGGAATATACGTTCCATCATCAGATTACTTCAATCAGTTGAAATCGTCAAATGTTAAAATCACATACTCAGTTTTTAAAAACACACGTCAGTATGGGTGCGCAACCTATGAGTATCCAGTCAGCCTTCATAAGGTGCGCACCCATACTGAGGTGTTTTTAACAACTAAGTATGTGATTTTTAATATTTGCCGATCTCACCTGTTTGAAGTAATCTGATGATGGAACATATGTTCCAAAACGCGTAATTCTAAATATAAAACAAAGTCACACGACGGATTTAAGGTAACTTATTAATTAAAAAATCTATCATCATCATCCGATTGTGGTTTGCTGCTGTTGCAGGACACAAACAGATCCAATTGGATGAGCAAAAGTCACGACAGCGTTGAGGTGGTACTGGTGGCGTACACGGCCGGCGAGGACGTAGTCCACATCACGGACCAGGACAAACCCCCCAAGGACAAGGACAATGTGCGTCTCACAGCCGAGATCGTCTAGCAGATGTCACGTCAGTATACACTTTGTTATCAATAGACGCATACTTCAAACTTACAGTTTATAACCGTATTTTGATTGATACGTAGAATATGTAGAAATTTGTAATATGTAGAATATGTAATATGTAGAAAAGAAACTCAAATAAAATTTTCTGAAACAATGGCAATACCTACACTACTGTGTGGTTCTGAAACTTGGGTCATAAAGAAAAAAAGATGAACAGAAGATACAAATAGCAAAAATGAAATTTCTGAGATCAGTTAAAAGGTGTAATAGACGAGATCACATAAGAAATTAAGAGATAAGAAGTGATCTAGATATTTCTTGCAGTTAATGAAAGGATTAAATAATACAGAAGAAAATGGATTCAACATATCAATAGAATAGAAAAAAGTAGAATACCGAAGATGACGAAAGATTGCAACCCTAGAGGCATTAAAAAAGTTGGTAGACCTAAGAAACGGTGGACTGTGGAATAGGAACAGGCCGCTAAAGCCTAAAATCTTTAAGAAAATTATGAGGATTCTGATTAATGATTTACAAGAGGTATCCAAAAAGTTAAGTTCCGATAGAGTATTAAAGGAAATAATATATTCCCAAGACATTTTTATTGCTAGTTGAGTACACATATTAAACTACAGTTTTCGTCATTTTTGAAACACATTTCATAGCGAGTCACCAGCCGTTGTGTACCTTCGCCGTACAAATTCCCCGCCTGTGAATTGAACCACGTGTTAACAGCTTGTTTGACATCGTTGTCGTTATAAACCGCTGGCAACCAAGGAAGGATTTTTGATGCTTGGAAAGGTGATATTCGTTTGGCGTGAGGTCTGAGTTGTAAGGCGGATGGTCAAATGGTTGCCAGCCAAACTTTGTGAGGAGATGTTGCGTTGTAGCGGCAGTGTGTATGTGCAGTGCCATAATTCATCGCAATGTCCCGGGTAAGCATCCTACATAGCTTACTCTGGAACGGACTAAGCAAACTAGTCGTATCTATCTCGGTACCATTGAAACACGCACTGCTACTTCTCCATAAATATCGAAAATCTGATGGTGAATTTAAATTGTTTTAATGTCTTTCTCATTCAAGAACCGAATCACATACTTACTTTCACACGTGGCTGGCGTTCCGAATTTCTTCGACATTATGAACACGTCCAACGAAACGCTAACTCAGTGCACAGTTGTTTACAAACGGCGTCGTTGGCATGCCAACGAATCAACAAACTGGCCGCGCATGCGCAAAAGCTTGACGGCATCGATACCGCGGCAATATTTAGAAACGAAACTAACTTTCTGGATATCCCTCGCATATGAGTTTGTGATTCAGGTGTAAATGTCTTATGCTTCTATAGGCAAGCCCGCGACTAGGGGAGCGTAACAGAGGCTAACGCTTTCTACTTTCAGATTTGAGTATTAATTCAATTGATCATTGATCACTGATGATTCATTGATCATTGTCTATTTGCTGTGATGCCATCCTCTTCGCAAAAGCTCTCGCAAGTTTAAAGACTCGTATGATTCATTCAATAGACAATCACAATTTTACTTCCCGCTTCACCCCCCGTTAATTTTGTGACGAACAGCGTCCAAAGAAACAAAGGTCAATTGGGGTCAAAGTATGGACAAACTTTTCATGTTTTTAAATCGGTTGATGCAATTCAACACTATGGTGACACATAGCCCTAATAAACAGGCACTTGGTCACATATACGGTCGAATCTGAAAATTCACTTTTCTCGTTCAATAATATATATTATGATACAATTTTAAATCGTAATGTTACAGCATAATACTTTCTATACAATAGATTACGCTTAAGAAAGAGTAATTACATTTAAGAATGAAATTCATTGTAATTACGAGGTGTGTTCAAAAAAAGATGAACTATGTGTGTCGCACGTCAACCTGGGCATAGAGCGAGCTGCACAATTAAGTAGCCTACTGGTAGTGACAGGTTTTGACGACGGAATGCCGTTCTCTCCGTCCCGTCATGATCATCAGTATTTGAGCTACAACCACTGCAGTGGGAACGAGCACACACCGTCCGTAATACAAATTATAACGAAGTGAGTATGAAGATCTTAACACAGTGTGTGTGTATAAAATTTTGCTGCTAACTTTCTAAAATCTTTACAGATCAATTTCCATTGCATTCCAAAGTTGTCATTACGGTTAGCATTGGTACGAAGTTGCTGATTTCAAGACGGGAATCATTGTGATCGTCAGTCAACAAAAGCAGCAAGAATTTTTCATTGATACGACAGACTTAAGTTTTTCTATCAAAATTTAGTTTTACGATCTTATATGAATGCGCATTCTTTCAAGCAGTTAAACGATGATTTACAGTTACCACATCACAAGCTCTCTTCCCATAATCTTTGACATCGCTATGATCTACAACGACCATTGTACTTGCATTTTGTAAAAATATTTAAAATAATCGTTCGATTTAATGCAGGTTTCCGCCTATGCTTACTTGAACAACAAGAATGTCTCTGTAAAATTTTAACCTAGTTTTGCCGCAAAGTTTCATACGCATACGCTGTTTTCTGAGGTCTTTCTTAATCACGTTGTCACTAATCCGACGGACAGCGTTCGCACGTCCTCACACAATCTGATACAGATCAGAGACTAATGCTTATAGCGGAACAGAATAATTCCTAGTTTGTTGTCAAAAACTATCGGCAGGCGCGCTCAAAGTCGCAATGCGCTGTTTGTGCGGGTTGATGTGTTGTTCAAAAAGTTCGGTCTTTTTTTTTACACAACACGTATATATCTCTTTGTAATAATCTGTTTGTTTATATTCTGTGTTGCAGGGACTGAGGGAAGAATCAGCTCCGTCAAGATTTATCCAGAAGGCAGCGCTGGCTTTTCCGAGAGACAAGTCACCGCGCTGTAATTGAAGAAAAAAAAAGGAAAAACAACTGACACATTGATTACCATATATATATAGTAGTGACTACTGGTATCACATGACGTTAGAAGCACTTTATATTAACAAAATCGACATTTATCCTTGTTGATCTTTATACAAATCGTATAAGATCATCAACACGTATAAAGAAATAAGAAAATAAAAAATAATCTTCTTAACAGGTAGAAAATTAAAAATATAATTTATATAGTTAACTGTAATTAAAAAATTCATAGACATAAAAAAAAATTAGTTTTTTAATCGATTTCATAAAGCTTTAAAGATTTCTTTTATGACTCACATTCCTATCGAGAAAGCTTTAAGTTTTGTTTTCCACAGTTCGTTGCAAATATGGAAACATATATTAACAAAAGCTCGATGAAAGGCAGAACATTCATTTTAAACTTTCCAGAGATTAAAATTACTTGTATATTTTTTACTCCAACAATAGAAAATATTGTAATTATATTATGTAGATGTACGTAAAATTTACAGACGATTTACTACATCATTTATTGTTTAGAAGACAATTAAACTACATTTGCCTACCCAAAAACTTGTTGTGTTACATTATCTACAAGAAACACATTGAACGTATTATTTTTAAAATTGTTATGTGCAGTAAATGTTGGATGCGAAGTGGTTTACTTTGTCAACAGCAAAGAAGTTCTTTTCTCTTCTCTCTTCATAATATTTGTTTTTGTTTTTTCATCATCATCATATTCTTTTTCTTCTTTTTTGGTTATTATCCTGGTTTCAGCCTTATGTTCCCTCTCTTCTTCTTCTTCTTCTTCTTCTTCTTCTTCTTCTTCTTCTTCTTCTTCTTCTTCTTCTTCTTCTTCTTCTTCTTCTTCTTCTTAATAATACTATTACTTTACGCTGCACAAGTAAACTGTTTATCGTCCTCTCTTTCATCGTCTTCTTCTATCCTCAGTCAGAAACATAAGATCATTTTAACTTTTTTTTTGATATGTCAAAAATAATGATTTAACAGTGCAAGATTCTTTATCAAAATTTTGTTGTAGGAAGTATGCTGTAGATTATATGAGCTGAATAAATCAAATTCGGATTTTAATATTCACTTTTGTTTATTCAAATCTGATGAGAAAATTAGAAAATATCTGTAAATACAATATTTCATTATGGGGTTTCTGTTTCATTAATTCCACAGTTCCAGGGTGTACCAGGATGTATATCTTGTTCTGGAGGAAAATTTGGAGCCTCCACATTTCTGGTGGAAACATACCGGAATGTGTATCCTCGAATAATTTGATTCCGCAGCTCAAATCTAATCTGGTCTCTTACCCAGAACAAAATTTTGTGAAATACTTGAATTTAATAAAACAAACACTTGGTAAGTTCTACACTTGTTCATTAAATTCAGGTGATCAAAATGTTCCACCAAGTGCCGAGCAACCATTCGATCAGTGTAAAATTTTGCTTATTATCCTGGCTTCAGTCTTCTCCCACTCTCTTATTCTTCTTCTCCTTATTCTTTTTCTTCTTCTCACTATACTCCTTTACGTTAAAAGGCATAAAATAAACTGTTTATTGTTTTCTCTTTCTTCATCTTCTTCTATCCTCAATCCAAAAGTTGGTGATTGTATTCTAAGATCGTCAGAGTTTACGTTTGACTTTCTTTTCTTTGAAGCGTTTGTATTTCCTCAAACCTATCCCTCCAGCCACAGATCCGACTAGATTTCCTCATTTTTGCCCTAGCGGTTTGAACATTTACTTTTCCCCTGTAGCATCGTCATCATATAACTAGTTGTATTGCAGTCGGGTGATTCGCTATCATGCCAAATTAAATTTCCAGAACGTTCAGGTTTCCATATCGACGTCACTTTTCTATAACATTCGAATTTCTTTTACCAAATTGAATATCTCTCTAATAATTCCTCCTTAAAAACTCTTGCACTTTCCTCCAACACCATGTCATGAAGGCCTCTATTCATACCTTGGCCCTTTTCCCAATCGTCCATATTTCCCATCGGTACAAAACCATATTTCATAAAAGCGACGTTACTAAACATTTTATTGTTTCAGTGCTAATGTTCCTAAAAGTCGTCTTCTTTTTTATGAGGGCTACATTTTTAAAAGCTATTCCATATATTATAGGTCTGCCATCTTCTCCGAGACAATGTTACCCAGGCATTTGAAAGCCCTGACCCGCCTCAATTAATTTTGCCTCTTCCATTTTCCTACTTTGCTTAAGTATTTTCCTATTAATTGTTATATTAAAGTTGCGCAGAAGTTTTGTGTAGTAAGCAAGCTATTTCGTCAGTTCAGTCTTACGTTCAGCCATAACTGATATCAACTTTTTGTCATCTGAAAATATAAAGATCTCATAATAATTTTGTTAAAGCCCTCTTGTTTGTGGATGATCAGCAATCATCAGTGAAGGATGGCTGCACACGTCTCTCTCTATGAATTACGTCATATAATTCAAACGTAATTCAAACGTTCTCAAACAACACTGGAACTGTAAGGCGAGGAGACGGAGAGGCGTGGGACGCCGAGGAAGCGCTGGAGTGACCACCTCTAATCTTTGCCTATTTGAGACCGGAACAAACCATCCTTGGTTTAATCCGTGAAGATGATAATTCAAACGTATGATTTGGAAATCTGAAGTATTAAGTCCGTGAGACTAGAGGACTTTCCAGTCAGCCGTAAACTGGTCGTGAACGATCGGCTCAGTGAGCAGATTCATTCATTTAAACTCCTGAGATGTGACTTGTTTTGCGTGAGAAAAGTTCATGTCGAGAAAACATAAAGACTTTTAACCACAAAATAACAGAATAAAAATATCAGAAGAACATTAAACTAGATGGTTGGACGAGGCACTCAGCGAAAATGTTATAAAGCGAAGCACTGGTCATATGGAGGCATGGGCACTATATGCAAGGACCCTCTACAGACACCCTGATACAGTCTAGTGAGATGACATTCTTAAGGTCTGTACTTGGAGTATCCCGGGAGGACCGGCTAAGCAATAATGACATAAGAAATTACATCCTCGGACAGGAACAGACAGGGTTGGACGGACCAAGTGGGAAGGATGCATCAGGACTGGTTATCAACACGTTTGATGTTTTATCTTCCGGAGAACACTATAAAAACAGGAGACAGAAGAAAGGTGGTCAGATGAATGCGTGCCAAACGGACGGTAACGTCTAAGGCCTGAAGGAGAAGGAGAACAAGAAAAAGTAAGAGAAGAAGAAACTCGAACATGCTAATTTCTACAATTCCCTATTTCTAAAATCCACCTTTCAAAGACTGATCACCTGCACTAAGTAACCTACTTGTTGAACATCAGCGAGAACAGAGCAAAGCTGATAAATTTAAGGCATAACTGGTAAATTTGTACTTAACTTCGAATATGAGAATTTCTTTACCACAGTACTGTAGTTACTGACAAACGTCGAGTCAGTTGTGTGAGTCGGTTTATGTACTGAAGATTAAAACAGCTTAAAACGCTTAGACAGAAGACAGCTTAAAACGCGTACGGGTCAGCATCAAGAATAAACGTCCCGGCATGCTCACAAATGGTGTCATTCTTCTGCATGATAATACCCTACCCCATGTAGCCCAGACGATTCAAGATCTGCTTGGTCGTCTAAAGTGGGAATTCTTAGAACATCCACCTTATAGTCCCGACTTATCCCCGTGCGATTATCATGTTTTTGGCCTATTAAAGAAATCACTAAAAGGACGGCGGTTTAAATCGGACGCTGAGGTAGAGTTTGCTGTTAGCGAATGGTTCCGCAAACAACCGCAAGAATTTTACTAGCAGGGAATCTACAGATTAGTGCAACAGTGGGACTAATGCCTTAATGTTAATGGAGACTTCTCTTAAAATCGTTGAATAAAAACTGCTTTACAGCTTGTAAACGTAATAACAACTTGTAACAACGTAACAGCTTGTAACTGTTTAACAACGCTTGTACTAACAGGCATGTTCCTCCCCACCTTATTAACGAAGCATTAGTCAAAGGATCGTCATTGTTTGTTAGAAACAAAAATATGTTACTTGTTTATTTTGTAAATAAAAAGAATCGTTATGTACTAGATTACGTTTTGAAGCTGCGTTTTGTAAAAAAAGAAAAGATACTCGGTTGTGTATGGAGGTAAGGTCAAAACGTAGTGAACCACGGCCCATTACCCAACTTTTATCTCTAGCAGTCATTGAAAGGTTTAGTAATTAGTTAAAGTGTTCTATAACTTGTAAACTGTCACCTCCTGCTGCTAGCGTTCTGCCTCTCCAGGACAGTACCAGTTACCAGTTTCATTCCAGTGCCAGCGTTTCGCTGCATTCCCGTTATGCTGATGTCATTACCGTACCCAACTGTTTATTTATTGTATATATTTCACTTATTTATTCATAATCATCTTCACAACACGGCATAGACAGTTGTCGCCTTCAAAAATCCTCCAGCCATCTTTTCCTGGGCCTACCTATAACCTGTGTCCTATAGGTTTGTCTTTCCAAACCTGTTAGACCAGTTTGAAATCTGACATTCTTTATAAGTCTTCTTTCAATCGTTGTTTGTAATCTTTTAATTTTTATTCAAGTTAGAAACTTGTAACTCTTCTCTTATGGCCGCATTCCTTATGCGGTCGTGTTTAAAGAATACCATTAACTTGTCTTAAGAACACTATTCCCGAGGCTTGTACGTTACATAGTTGTCGTCCATAAATCACACCCATAGGACATTACAGGGGCTGCCATAACTTTGTAAAACTTTAATCTTGAATGTCGACGTATCGTGTTTCTAAAAATATGGTTGCTTGTCCCACTGATCGTCTGGAGCTTACCTAACTTAACGTCAATATCATAATTCCCATCATAGCCAATATCACTTTTCAAATATTTACATTTAGAACAATAAACACCTGTTCTAGAATTCAGTCACTAATCATTATTTTTTTTAATGGCTCGGTTCCCCAAAATGCCTTTACCTTTGATTTTATAATGAAGATTTTTATATTGTACTGTTTGCAAATCTGATGAAGTTTAAAATCAGATACTGTATTTTGAAGCACAAGCAAGTCGTCAGGAAACAACAGCACATTCAAATATTTGTCTCGTGCTATCTTAATACCAGAGTTTACTAGACTTTTCTATTTCCTTAGCAGACTGTCAATATGAATGTTAAAAAGAGTAGGTGATATACTGTACCCTTATCTAACACCTTGATTGAAGGATAGTTTTGTTGAGATATCCTACAATTTTTATTACCAGCTATTCTTGTTCTTTTGTATAGGCCCTGTACAGTGTTGTTGAGGTCTTATAAGTTGTTGAGGGTACCCCAATTTTTATAATATTTGCAACAACAAATTTCTATCTAGTCTATCAAAGGCCTTTACAAAGTCAACTATAGCTATATGGGTTTCTTTATATATTATTAAAATTTTAATCATTATTTATCATTTACGTTCATCATTTATTTATTAAAACGTATATTATATTTATTTTCTTTTGGCAATCTCTCTCTCTCTCTCTCTCTCTCTCTCTCTCTCTCTCTCTCTCTCCTTTTCCTAACACAGAAGTTGATGGTCTTGAAATGTCTTCATGTCCGTAGATAATCTATTGATGACCACATATTTTCTTCCTTCTTTTAACTCATCTGCATCTGCATTTAACATTTCTGCATGTGCCGTTCCTTCTCACTTCGCCCCTCGATCGTTTCCTCTATCACGGTGGTGAACCAGTTTGTATGGAGTAGGAGGTGACCAACTGTCTGCTGCTCCTCCGTTCCACATTGGTTCAAATCAGCTTCCTTCTTTCAACCCCATTCTTCAAAATCAATTATTATTAAGATTTCCATCCACGATATTTATAAAAATCAAATTTCAAAAAAACTGTACTGAAGCTGTCACGATATTACCTTTAAACATTTCCGACCCTCCTCCAAAACACATTTCAGAAACTTCAAGTCAGCTGGTGGCCGATTTCCTCGGCGTCTAGGTTTCCTAGCCATATGTGCATGTGGTACAAAAGAATCTATAAATTTCTTTCTTGTTTCCAGAAATACATTTCATTTGTGGACGCCAGAAGACGTCTTTCCTTGAAAAGTGCTTCTCTTGTTTGTGAAATACCGGCAAGACCAGTTTTGAATACTGGAAAGACCTTTCTTGCGATACAAGTTGTAAGCACAACTCTTCTCACTAGGTCAAATAAAAAATAAAATGCGTACTTTGTTGTCTCTTGAGTCTAAACTGGTTTATGATTTGTTTCTGATGTATATCGGAATGAAACAATAAATAAATAGACTAATTTACTCATGCTATATTGTTTCAAATAATTAATGTCGGTGTGCGCTTGTTACGATCTGGACTGAACAATGTGTTACTGTTACAATAATTATTAAACAATGTTGTGCGCAACAATGCGGTCGAGCATTGTTGTCGTCTACAACAATTTCCTGTTCTGTGTCCAATACACGCCAATGTATATGTGTATATGTTTCACTGTATGCATGTTTTTATTACATACGTAAGAAGTAAATAAATAATATACAAATAAAAACACGAAAGACGTGATTCTGTATATGTTCAAACGTGACTAAATGCAATGTAACAAGAGTATAGATGTAAGTATGTAAGTGTATAATTAACTGTGTATCTGTATATAGAGGTAAAACTTTGTTAATGTAAGACTGTGTTAGAATTTCTACATTACTTAAGATACTGAGCCCCATCTTAAGTTAACAAGTGCTTGAAATTGTCTGATATTTGCGTATATATATGAACTGTACTATGAGAAATTAAAATATGCGTATAAAACATAATTATACATGTATAAGGTTATGTGTATAGAAATAATATTGAAAAAGTTTATACATATTATATATATTATGTAATGGTGAATAAAGATATTATATGTTTTGGAGTTGTGTATTCGTTTTATTAATTTATTATAACAGAGCCATATTGTAAGGGTAAGAAGTAAGATATTGCGACGTCGTCGTTTATGAGTCTCACGGATCGTCATTTTGTACAGTGGAGACAAAATAACAGACACCAATTAGTAATTTAGTCGATAATTACAAACTTCACTCTCCTACAATAATTAAAAGTTAAATTTATACACACGAAATGATAAAATCACCTTATTACAGTAACGCAGCAATCAACAGAATAATGACTTTCGACTAAACTGCAACAATCATTTGATGACACTAAGTAATTTGCCAACTATAACTGACTGCTAAGCCGGCCACTGTCGCTTATATGTATCTCGCAGAAATTCCAGAATAATTTTTCATACTCTTTGCGCCGTGACGATATAATTTTCTTAATTACAATAGTTCCAGCAGTCTGGAGGCTACGTTAGTGTGTGCATGACCTTGATACAGACGATGCATGCGCTGGGTTAGTCGACAAGTGTACAGAATGATGGTCTGGACTTTTCGAGAGCGTTACGTAGTTGTCTTCTTCTTCTTAGTTAATCACAGTACTGTGACAAAAGAAGTGTTAGTAACTGGCAAAGACTGCGTCAGTTACCGAAACTTTCTCACACTGAAGATGCCCTCCAAATAATAGGAAGCAACGTCTGTTAGTAGCGGCAGGAATGGACCACGCTGGGAGACAAGCAAATTATATTCTAACACATTTAATGCAGTTTATTTTGGATGCATCTGAATATCAGAGATTTGGTTTACCATGATCCGGATTATAATTCGAGCTTACACTGTAACGATTAAAGTACTGATTATTTTTAACTGTTATCGATGATTAATCGTTACAAGAGAACTCAACATGGCTTCCATTGGAAATAATCGATAAAAAAGTTATGGTGATCCACTGAAGTAATAGACGTCTCATATCCAGTTTAAGGACGGCCGCACACTGGAGCGATGTTTTATTTAAAGACAGAACCGTTTTGGCGCATTGTGTCGCAAAGCGTCACAGATGATTATATAATTACCTTTATATGATCCACTTGTGTGACACTAAGTTTCCTGTCAATTTTTATGACGCGTTTCGGGCACAAGGTCCCATCTTCAGATAAATTCATAAAACTTTAAAATTGAAACCATGAATGTGGTTATGTCATTATATTGAACCAAACAATAAATAAATGCACGCAATTATTTGATAAACGCACACGGCACACAATATTCACTAAAACCAATAAATGCTAGTGCACCTTGTTTAAGAGGTCTCCCGAAAATACTAAACAGAATACTCCTATTAGACCTTTGGTTAATTTTACAACTGCCCCCAGTTATAAAATAGCAGAAACTTTAGTAAAAATCATCAAAGAGCATACCAACCTAGAAAGTAATCGGAGTGTTAAAAGCTGTAAAGATTTTATCAAAAAAGTAAATCATATTACAATTCAACCAAATTACAAGCTAGTATCCTTCGACATAGTAGATTTATATACTAATGTGCCTATCGAAGAAACATTAAAATTACTCAGACATAATTTAATAAATAATAATACATTGGAAATACAGAAAGTTGACCAGCTGATGATGATATTAAAAATTATTCTTAATCAAAACTATTTTTCATTTGAAGATTCATATTGTAAACAGAATGAAGGTCTTGCTATGGGATCTCCACTTTCTGGCATCTTGGCAGACCTATATTTAAATCATTTAGAAAAAAAAATTTTAAAGGATAATTATTTCGTCAATAAAATCATCCATTATTCTAGATATGTAGATGACACCTTTATTATATTCAACGGGAATACCAGACAAATAGAATTGTTCAAGAATTACTTAAACAAAATTCATAATAAATTGAAATTTACTATGGAGATTGAAAACAACAGAAATATTAATTTTCTAGACTTAACAGTATCACATAACGGAAATAATTTAAAATACAAAATTTTCAGGAAACACACTTATACCGTCACAATAATACACTCCGAATCACATCATCCTGTTACACAAAAAATGGCTGTATTTAACAGTCTTGTAAACAGACTTCTAAATGTTCCCCTTGAAAGAGAAGACTACTTAAATGAGGTAAGCACTATTAAACAAATAGCCATAAACAACGGATATAAACTACAATAATAGATAAAATAATAAATAAACATAAAAAACGTTTAAAAAATAAAAATTCAAACATTATAAAAGTATACAATAAAAATCGTAAATATCTTTCTGCCAATTTTACAGGTATTATGCCGAATATTTTAAGATCCGTTCTCAAAGATAAAAATTATATTGTATCATTTAAAACAACTAATAAATTGTAAAATTACTTCAAAAACAAGAACGAATTACCTTTAAAAAAGAAATCCGGTGTTTACAAAATAAAATGTGACGATTGTGAAGCTTTCTACATCGGTCAATCTGGCAGATGTTTTTACACGAGATTTTTGGAACATATCCCCAAACCGAATAATAATAAATCTAATTTTGCGCAGCACTTAATATCAAGTGGACACAATTACACTAGCTTTAAAAACAATTTAACAGCATTACATATATGCAAAAAAGGTAAACTGATGGATAGTCTGGAGGAACTTGAAATTTATAAAGCCATAAAAAATACCACCACCAAAAATAATATATTGAATGATCAGGTAAATTTTGCTTCGAACAACTTGTTCGACACTGCCATTAGATTAGATTATAATCCTTGACCAGTCGTGTGGCGATCGCGGTAGTGCGTGCACGCAAGAGAGAGAGCTCCGGCCGTTTACCGTTTAAAAATTTTATATAATGACATAACCACATTCATGGTTTCAATTTTAAAGTTGTATTAATTTATCTGAAGATGGGACCTTGTGCCCGAAACGCGTCATAAAAATTGACAGGAAACTTAGTGTCACACAAGTGGATGATATAAAGGTAATTATACAATTATTTAGTAAGTGACACGGTACGCTGAAAAAGTACGTCACAGATGACTCTACTGGATTTATAAGTGTACGGTTACACGACCTTTTTTCCGGCCGTGCTCGCCAGTGGAGATTGGAAAAACTCACAATGGTCACACGTGCGGTTTTTTCTCGTACGTGCGCGGACTGAAGTGTCGTCACACAGGCGGTTTATAATCGGACGGCAGCGTTGTTGTTTATTCACAGTCGATGTGTGACGCGTAGTAGGTCATGGATTTTGTAAATAAAGTTTGATTTGCCGTGCTTCTGGTTAGACGTAAGGGGGATAAGAGATGGATCCACCCTCTACTAATCTACCCCGAAATAACAACACTACAAACTTCGTCCCATGCTTTATGCTTTAAATTTCTGTCATGGAATTCCCCACTGCTAATCTCATAGAGACAAGGTCTTTTTTCAACTTCAGTGATCACTAACTCACTGTTTATATACAAATTTTCCATAGTGTTTAAAGGTAATACGTCCGTGTGACCTCACAGAAACGTCCGTGTGACCATTCTCGTGCGTGTTAAGAGCGGAACTAAAACGCAGCAGGTTGCATTTCGATACCGGAGACCTTGAAAACAGAGCAGCGTTGATGACGCGTGCGTCTTTTCTACGGCCGTGTGAATAATTTCATTTCCACCTGTGTATTACATTGAATGCGTTTCCCAACCGCAGGTAAACGGCCGCGTAAAAAACGCACGTGTAACCGTACCTTAAAGCACCACACACTGGCTGCGACATTGTCTAGAGGACTCGCAAGACCCATCGCAACCAAAGGCGAAGCTCCTTCAGTGTCTCGCAACAATATAGCTTGCGACGCTTTGAACTGCGCATGCGCTGCAGTCTAACCACACAAGGGGAGGAGTTTATATTACACTTACTCAGTTCTACGCGGAATGTGCGTGCAATATCCTTTCGTTATGATTCTCGCATATTGTTGTGTATTTATTGTTATTATTATTATTATTATTATTAATTACTATGGATTATAAAATAGAAACAAGTGTACGTGTAGTTGAAACTGATACAAATGCAAAATAATGCCTGTCACGAACCTACGAACCACACACTTTTACAGCTCAAAAAGAACTGACGAAAAATTGTTTTGTCCAGAGCCTCTCTCTACCGAAGCGACGCTTTGCAACACTGTGCGTCAAAATGGTTACTTGTGAAACAAAATATTCCTCCCGTGTGCGTTTTTGTTTTAGTTCTTCGAGGCTGATCGGTGAGGACTAGCCTCTGGATGTTCTGGGGCAAGCTCCCTTTAGCCATTTGGAAAGGATTTATGGAAACGCACGCCAGAGCAGACCGGCCGTTGAGACGGTGGAAGCACCAGAACAGATAATGGAGTAGATTGTGGCTGTGTATGGTGTAGTGGGTCAGCCTATTTGAGAGGTTAGGGTGGGGGTGTTTTAGTACCAAACTATAAGACTAAGGCAACCAGGGCCCGCACAGCGTTTGAGCCGAAAGATAGCAGGAAGCGTCGTAATGGGGTTAAGAAATCGGCTAAGGACAGTTGATGTTGGTTTTATATTTTGCAGAAAAGTTTTATGGATTTTATTTTATTTTATTTTATTTATTTCATTTTATTGTGGCCTTTTTAACTCTTTAGTTGGGTTCGTGGATACTTTAAGTTCGTTGTGAATGGGGCAGGGGAATCGTGTGCATGTTTATTTTATTTGAGTTGCTGTTACCTGTGTAGCTCATCAGTTGGGTGCGGGGATCTTCCTGATGCGGGTTCCGTGGCTATTACTACAAGAGCTTCATTCGTGGAGGTTCATTCGCAAGAGCTAGGAAGCGGTTAATGAGAAAGAACGGGCGTTGTGTATTTCTGATGGTTCTATTGATGAGAGAGGCGATGGTTTGTAATGCGGTACGGGTTTTTGCTATTTTGGCATGTTTATAATTTACTTTTTCTGAGAAATTTGTGTAGGTCTGGACACGATTTATCTAGGCCATATAAAGCAGTGTTGGAGGTTTTAGGTGATGGAAGGACGGCGGTATATTAATCGTAGAGCTCGCCGTTCTATGATCCAGTAGGGGTCAAGTCTAGCTGGGTCTGCGGTGGCCAGGACCGGTGACATTATCTTTATCAGTCTAAGGCACGCAGTGCAGATCCTGCTGAGGATCACACTGGATCAACGGTCGTTTCTGCTAAGTGTACGTAGCGATCGGATACGGGCTCAGGCTTGGTCAGTGATTCTTTTGATATGCTGTCACCAGGTGAGTGTGGTGTCAAGGGTGACTCAAAGATATTTGCAGTCACTCTTCGGCATGATATTAGATGGGCCGATTAGAAGATGTTGTTATAGTCAGTTAGAGAGTGACGCGTTTAGTAACGAACTAACGGTTTTGTGCAATGTCAGTGGAATATCGGTGGAATTATTGATCGATCGCCAGCTTAGTGTACAAAACTAGGTCGGTACTTGATTTTGATTAAAATTTCCAGAGGCAGTGAACTCAGTAGTTACGGTCGCTTCAATAACCGTTTCATAACAAGATTCATACAAGTTCTAATATTCCTATAGTCCTCCTGTACGTAAAGTCAGTATTACCAAGGGGACGTATAAATGGAAATTGTAAAACTTATATAAGGGAGTTAGTCAGGGATGCTGTGTCCCCTAAACCTTTTTTAATATATACATTAACGACATATCGAGAGCATGGAAGTCAAGAGTGACTTCGGGAATACAGCTTAACAAATCAATGTGTATGGGTTCCTTGCTATATGCAGAGGACATAGTTTTTATTCAAGAAAATGGGGATGATTTAGAAAAAGATATGTTTCAATTACAAGAAGTGGCAAGAGAGTACTCACTGACAATTTAAGTCAGAAATACCAAACTCATTGCTTTTAAATGGAAATATCCAGTGAGGACTAAGATAAACAAGAGCACTTTAGAACAAATGAGCAGTTCAAATATCTCGGCTGTACAGTAGGCTATGAATCTGAATATGATATAAGAGAGAAGATAAATTCATTTAGGAATATTTGTGGTACGATTCATAGAAACCTTAGAAACAAAACAAGACAAAGCACAAGGATTAAATTTTATTAGACAATTGCAATACCCACGTTGACATATGCGAGTGAGGCGTGGGTCATGACAAGAAAGGAGAGCGGCAAGATTCAGAGTGCTGAAATGCAGTTTCTTTGAAGAAATTTAAACTATACATTGCAAGATAGAATAAGAAATGAGGATATCAGAGCAGAACTTAAAGTAGAGGACATAATGTAATGATTTCAGCTTACAGAGGACAATGGTGAAATTATCTGCAAAGGATGACAGAGGATAGATTGCCGAAAGCGGCACTGAACTATAAAACCATTGGTACAAAAGACGTTGATCGTCCGAGGATGAGATGGTGCCGGAACAGGTGTATATAAGTTAATCCTTGAAGAGGAGAAGACGGAGAAGTAAAACTTGTATTTATATGTATAATTTGTAAGATAAATGTGTGCGTGTTTATGTAACGTAGGGGTGTTAAACTCAAGCAGTCCACTGTTGGGATTTTGCAAACTCTAAGTTGTTTGAAGAGCTTTGAATGAGTGTACGGCCATCTATACTTTTGTTGATGTTCAAAATATGATGAAACGTTTACAAATTTTTGCCGTTATGAATAAGTTTAGAGTGACAAAATAAGAAATTTTTTAATATATTGAAATGTTTACATTCAAATATTAGCTTCATTTTTATAATAAAAGTAGACTACCAGAAATTTATAACAATCAAAAAGTCACGTTGCTTAAAATTTTGCACTGGTCAACGTCCGTTCAAATCTGCCTGTGAACTGTTCTAAATAGTTCGTTTCAACGATAATGTTGAAGCCGGCCACCTTGGGTTTTGAGCGCGAGGGATATATAGGCCTACACAGACATAACAGAACTTACATGTAAATGTTCACTGTCCAACAGGGAGCGCTGCTGTAGTCAGTGCTACCAACACCAAGTCCATTAAACTTGATTACTTAAATACGATAAATTACTAATTAAAATGAAGTACATTATTGCGTGCACAGTACTGTACTGAGTTACGTGCAAAATACGAGTACATCTGTGTGATGGGGCATTAATAACAGTAATGGAGCGCCCGACCGTAATCCAACCGAGATTAGCGGACGCGTTGCGTAATGTTTTATAAATTACCCCCACAGATACTGACTTCCGCGAACACGCACATGCACAACGCACGCGCGCGCGCCCACACACACACACACACACACACACACACACACACACACACACACACACACGTTTATACATATTTTAACACAATATTCTAACTGCTTTATTTCTGTTACGATGATTGTTTACTTACTAGGTCGCTGCAGCAACATCGGTAATTTTAGCGACCACAAAAATTATTGTAAAGAATTTCCAAATCATAAAAAGTTAGCAATTTTGAATACCTGGGCTACAGCGTGTTTTATAATGCAAGCAACGACGTTGTGAATAACTTGTATAAGTTCAACCTTATGTGCGGTATCATTAGGTGAACCCTTACGTCAGCAAGTACAAGAACACGCCTAACATTTTACAAGGTGATGCCCCCCCCACACTTCTTTATGGGTCTGAGAACTGGACTTTAACGAAAGGCCAGGCCAGTCGCATCCAAGCGGCTGAAACGAGATTTCTCAGGCACGTGGCAAGAAACACATAGAACACATATGATATAAACACATGGCAAGAAACACATAAACACATAGAAACACATATGATATACTCTCCATGATCATAGAAGAAACAGAGATATACGGCAGGAACTGAATATTATGAGTATACTCGACAGGATTGCCCAGTATCGGCTGAATTGGTGAGAACATCTTTGCCGAATGGATGACTGCCGCATCACCAAACAACTATGTAAGAATAAGTCGAGGGGATGGAGAGGTGTGGGACGTCCGAGGAAGCGCTGGAGTGACCAGCTCTAGCCTATGGCTGTTTGAGACCGGAACAAACCGTCTTTGGTTTAATCCTTGAAGATTATGGTGATGATGATGATAAATCATACAAAAATGCTTATATAGAGAATTTTTATTTGTTTTAACGATTCCCACCATCCGTTTAAACCCCAATGTAGAACTGTTCTAAATTCTTCTTTGCAACAAGAGGTAATGTTTCCTGAAACCCCTCGACATGTGTGTGTGTGTGTGTGTGTGTGTGTGTGTGTGTGTTTTGGGTGGGGAGGGGATCTTAGAGTGCATAGACCATAAAATAGTATATATAAATGCTCAGTGTCTAACAGGGAGCTCTGCTGTAGTCGGTGCTACCAACACGAAGTCCATTAAACTTGATTACTTAAATACGATATATTACTAATTAAAATGAAGTATATTATTGCATGTAACAGTACAGTACAGTACAGAGTATGGTACGTTACGTGCAAACTACGAGTACCTCTCTGTGATGTGGTATTAATAACAGTAATGGACCGCCCGACTGTAATCCAACTGAGATTAACGGTCGCGTTGGGTAATGTTTTATAAATTACTCCACAAAGTCACATTGACTTTACTGCCGCTTCCGCATGCACACACACACAATCAGTGTTTCACATAAGTTTATACATATTGTAACACAATAATCTAACTGGTTTACGATAAAGCACGAGCCATCGTATAAATGAAACCTTAGCCATATACAGAAAGGTGAATTACATTATTTTGTTAAAGAAAAAAGACAAACTAACCTTTTTAAATCCGCCTTGTCACTTCTTGTTTATATACAGATGACGCGTTTCAAAGCTTTATCATCAGATAATAAAATATCCTTCGTAGGAGGTCGTCATTAGTTAAAAATTCAATATAATTATGGACTGTGTACGAGTCAGTAGGTGCGCACCCAATCACGTTTTGATTGACCACTGAGCGGTTGTTTGTGTGGATTGAAAATGACACCGTAATACGATGACGCATGTCGATATACGACTTCAATTATTAGAATTCTAACTTTGTCGTGTTTAATTGCTAAATTGCTACTTCTCTATGTGATAAAGCTATTTAATTCGTCTTGAAATTGCTTTATCAGATATAAAAAAGAAGTCACAATGGGGACTGAAAAAGGTTAGTTTGTCTATTCATACAAGCTACTTGGATACCGTTGTAAACATGAGTGCTAAAGAAACAAACATGACTTGTTTTAATGTCAAGTTTAATGTCAAGGTTTAAATTAAACAAATTACTTTTGCTTTAATCGATGGGTTTGGTGAATTGTACACTTTAGCATTTGAATTTACCTGACGGACATTTGGCGTTACAGAAAAATATGTTCTTACGACGGTCTCACGGATCGTCGTATGGTACAGTGGAAACAAAATACAGACACCGACGAAGTCACTAACTGCCAACTCTAATTAGTCACAAATTACAATGTGAAATCAATAAAATACTCTCATACAATTATTTAAGATAAAATTTGTCCACACACAATAATAATTTAAACTGTTAAGAGTTTTGTACTAATTATAACACAATAACCACCTTCCACTAATCCATGATAATCACTTGATCCACACTCTACAATAACGCCAGGTGTAGGTAACTTTTAAACAAGCCGCTGTTGCTATTATAGATCTCGCAGATGTTCTAGAATAATTTTCCATTCTTTTGGCGGCGTAACAGCATAATTTGGTAGTAACAAGTAATAGAACAGCCTTGATCAGATATAGGCAACCTTTGAATATATGGGGTCGCATATATAACTGAGGACCAGTTCTATGAGCGCACCCCTCACCACCCCATCAATGGAAAATATAAATGTGCAGAGCTGGACTTTGGACATCTGCAGTCAATAGCTGGACGTTACTAACATTAACTGTAGCTTTATAATACCCTTGCGCTTATATTTAGCGACGTGGAACACCGAATCAGAAAAAAGCTTTGCAATATTTTTTATATGAATTTGTGAAAACGTTTTACATTATGAGTAGATCATCAACAATATGTCATCATGCACACACACGTTAAAACTAACAAAACTTAAAAAAAAAGTTTAAACAGGAAAACATTTTAATTACAAAAATTAAAGAACTTACCACAGTAACAATATTTACTTTTATAACGTGCACAGAATTAATTGTAAAACTTTAAAAAGTCACATTTAAAACATAAATGAAGTTTTCAGTACCTTTTCTTGAAAAACAAACTTACAGTAATTACTGTATTAGGAAAAAGTAAGATTTGAAACGGTTTGTACTATTTTATAATACAGTACTTCGAAGCATGTATAATGCAGGTGCGTTCCTTTGTTCAATAGAAAATACAATTACAAATTGGTTCGCTGGCGCTTCAAACGTTACCGACGGGCGCAGAGTTGCCGATTGCTGGTCTAGGGGGTACTTTACTGCACGGCCTTGACACAGACACGGCCCCTGCTCGGTTAACCGAGAAGCGTGTAGAACTTTCACGTAATTGCACCTGCCGACTGTTCCAGAGCGTCTTCAGGTTAATTGTATACTAACACGTGTAAAGAAATAAATAATCTATCAACGCGTGACAGAGAGCCAACAGAACATTAATAACAAAACTTCACATTATTTTAGCTTTTGATTATATACATTATGTGAAGTTTTGTTATTATTATTTTGTTGACTCTCTGTCACGGGTTGATAGAGTATTATTTATTTATTTACGTGTAATAGTATCTAATTAGCCGGAAGACGGCTGCCAATTGTTTGGCTGACCGAAACGACGCATTTGTATATTTTTTTTGTGATGATAAAAGTCTGTCAACTAAATTCAAATTCAAAAATTACTTCTGCGTGAAACAAAAGACATGTTAAGATAATGTGTTTCTTGATGTTCCTTTTGACATGATAATGTCTTATGGCTGGGGGTCATTTGAAAATTTCTGTAACGCATCACGCTGCATGACGTCATCATTTACCAGCCGGGAATCGTTAACTAAAACCGCGACCGCTAACGTGCTAACGTCCGTCGCAGATTAAAGACCTAACAAGCAAACAACACTGCATAGCTGTAGATAGGTATGTAACCAATCAGTCAGTCAGTAACCATAATAATGTTGCGTTTAGCTGGCGGCTGAAAGACATTATCATGCTCTTAAGCTTTTACCATTTGGTAAACGGTACTTTACATTTTTTCTTCTGCTTCTTTTCTTTGCCCAATATATTGCTACGACGGTCTAACTGATCGTCGTATAGTACAGTGAAAAACAAAATACAAGACTAATCACCAGCTTTAATTAGCACAATTAAACAGTTTGCAATTAACAAGATAGTCTCTTACAACAAATCAAATAAAAATTGTTCACACGCAATAAAAATGTCTTCTAACAGAGTACCGCACTATTATAAAACACCTAATACTGTACTTCGCCGCAGTACCTCAAACCGCACTGTGTAAATCGCCACTTAAACGCACTCTGTAATCGCCCGACAATAACTAACTTGACCGTCGCTGAATGGCTGTATTTATACCTCGATTATTTCTGGAATAATCTGTCACTTTGGACGACTTGTTAAACAAACAAGCGCTCTCGTGAATCCACTAGAAACAGTGTCCTTGAACACACTGCGCTGACCGGTATGGTCTGGTATAGACCCGATAGTCGACGCCCAATTGTCTTTCACCGCAAAGTAGCAGCATTATGTACGCACACACACATTACAGCTGGAATATTCGAGAAACTCGTAGAACGTTCCGCATTACGTAACAATATCTTAGGCCTGTTTCGACTTCATAAATTGATTCTATGTAATTCAAAGAGAATCTGAGTAAACGTTTGCGTGCCAACAGGGAACTCTGCTGTAGTTTGTGAGTTATACAGGGATAGCCTCTTAGCCAGGTCGACTCATCCTGTGGATATTAGTAGCTAGTAAGAGGACTCCATTACACTACGCAACCGATCACAAGGCTACGAGAAACTAGTTTCAGGCTAGTAAAAGCAGGCTGCAACTGCTTTTCAATCAGTTGCAGAATACGAGGTCTGTAAATTAAATAATAAGACTAATCATGTAGCAGTCAATATGGCAACACTGTACGGTTTTCATTAACACAGATGGTTAGATAGACAGCTGTTTGATATTTGGTGTCTGCTGTTGCTACGTGAAACGTAAACAAGCTTTTTGTGAAGTGAGTTTTTGTTGTGCGTTACAAAAATGAGTGACATCAATTACGACTGACATCAACAAAAAACGTGGAATCACGTTGTGTGTTAAACTCGGTCACAATGCTACTAAGACTTTTACCAAATTGACAAAGGTGTATGGAGATAAAGTTTTGTCAAGAGCACACGTTTTCAAATGGTTTAAAGCATTTTCAGATTTCCACGAAACCATTAACTGTGATCCATGCTCTGGAAGGACGTCAACGACAAGTCTGACGACACTGTTAATTGAATCAGGGACTTTGCGCGGTCTGACTGTCGATTAACGGTCAGAATTATTGCAGAGCAATTAAATTTGAAGCACATTACGATTTATAAAATTTTGACAAACAAATTGTGAATGAGAAACTTTTGTGCGAAATTGGTCCCAAAAGACCTCACTCTTGAACAGAAAGACAACAGGATGGAAGTGTGTGGTGATCTTCTAAGAGGAATTGAAAATGATCCTGACTTCCTAAAAATGTTATTACTGGTAATGAATCGTGGATCTATGAGTACGATCCAGAAAAAAAAAAACGCCACAACAAATTCGCCACGTGCCAAAAAGGAAAAATGAGCAAAACCAAAATCAAAAGCATGTTCATTTGTTTCTTTGACAGTAATAAACTGTCAATCAAAAATCTATAAGGATTTTTGCTTACAGTACAGACTGTTGTAACGTTCCGGGCTACGTTACAAATCCAGGGAACCCATGATAATTGACGCTAGCCAATTATACAGGCTACCTACTTTGTAACAAACTGAAATTAAACTCAACACATAGAACAATAATATTTACTCTAATTATTAGGACACAAGGGGAAGGTATTTCACTGATTTATGCACTCACTTTATTGTGTGGAATTTCTCTCCCCCTTTTTCTTTGTCTTTCACCTTGTTATTGGCATATGTTATACACATTTATTTCTTCTCTATAATAAAACAATATACATATATATTTTCTTACAAACTACCTTTTTCATTACATAAATTTCACACTTAAGGTCTACATTTTAAAACACAAAACTTCTTCTTATTTCTACTACTTAAATCTACTACCGGTTTTTTCTTTGGGTTTTAGTTACTCTCTTCATAGAGTAATCTTCTAAATCTTTTGTTATTTAGAGGTCAGTTTAGTGGTCATTGAGTACTCATTTTGCTTATCTTTCGCTGAACAGGATCTCAGGTTGATCAGGCCTCATTTCCAAATTCTACGATTAACACTTAGCATGGTTACTGAGGTATATGATAACTTGTCTACCTAGTATTACCTTTTCTATTTTTGGCGATGCTATTTCCTCTTTTCCTCTCATACAATTTTATCTGCGAAATATGTGTTCTTCGTACATATTCTCGAGTCGCAGGTTCGTACAGGGCTACTGTAACTGGGGTTAAGTACTTCTGGATTTGGTAAGGACCACACCATCGGTATGATAGTTTAGAAGTGGTCTTATCAATTGCACTACTAGTCGGGTGTGTCTTGTACATTACTATGTCACCGACTTGGTACCTAACTAAATTGTTATTGTTATGAATATTTCTCTCGTGGTATTTTCTGGATTTCTCTAAGTTCGCTCTTAAATTAGCGCGAGCTTTATTCCATATTTGTTTAATCTGCTTATCCTTTATTTGCGGAGGTAGCAAGTCATGTATTTCCCATTTTGTGGACAAGGGGTGGTTTGGTTTGTATTTATACAGTAACTCAAACGGGGTCGACTTATGTCCTTCGTGATAAGCCGAATTAAAGGCGTATTGTATCCAGGATAGGTTCTGGTCCCAAGACGTATGATCGTTCGCATGGTAGGCGATTAATGCAGATTTGAGGTTTCGTAGATACCTTTCAGCAATATTGCCTTGCGGTCGATACTCCGTCGTGGTAATATGGTCTATTCCTAACTTGAAACACATATTCTTAAATTCTTTCGCCTTAAATTGTGGTCCGTTATCTGACACTATACGTACAGGTGTACCATAATCTTTAAATAATCTCTCCTGTAATATTTTTACAGTCATCGACGCTAACGCTCGCCGCATGGGATACATCCAAACAAATTTGGTGAACGAATCTACACAGATAAGTAGCATAGTATTACCTGATTTAGATCGCGGGTAGGGACCTGAAAAGTCCAAATAAAGTTTAGAGAAAGGGGTAGTAGGGATTTCTGAAATTAATTGGCTTACCTGACTGTTTCTTGCTGGTTTACTGAGAGCGCATAAATTACACTTTTTTACAAAACTAGCTATTTCGCTGTTTATATTGTTCCAATGATATTCGTTTCGAATGCGAGGTATGGTTTTATTGATTCCCATATGGGCTCCAATGGTAGATGAATGGAAGTACTCCAGCAGCATGGGCTTAATCATATCAGGGGCGATTATTCTTAATTCCTTTCCATTTCTTATTTTGTGGCATAGTATTCTTTTACTTAATACATATTTCTCGGATTTAATTCCTTGCTCAAGTTGTTCTATAATCGGTTTCAGAAGAGGGTCTTGTTGTTGATATAGAGCAATGTTGGTAAAGGCAAGGGGGAATTCAGTAATTACGGTGTTAGCAATGGCTGTTTCCGGGCTCTCCTTGTTTCCGGGAGTATTTGTGGGCGACTGGAACATACGGGACAGGGTATCAGCGACTACGTTTTGTGTACCTTTAATATGCTGCACTTTGAAGTTGTAACAGTTTAACCTCAATACCCATCTTCCAATATGTCCTAACTGTTTAGGGTGATTCAGTAACCAAGATAATGCTTAATTATCAGTTTCCAAAAGGAATTCTTTATGTTCTAGAAAGGGTTTAAACTTCTCAAACGCAAAAACAATGGCTAAACATTCCAATTCATATGCGGAATATTTTCTTTCTTGGTCGCTCAAGGTTCGTGATGCATAACTAATAGGTAGTCTACTGTTTTCTATTTCCTGATAGATGACTGCACCTAAAGCTACATTTGAACTGTCGGTCTGAACTACGAAAGGTTTCGTGAAATCTGCTAGTTGCAATACTGGGGGAGATATGATGCTTTCTTTGAGTTGTTCAAACGCATTTTGGTGTTGTGCAGTCCATTCAAACTTCGCTCCCTTCTTTCTTAAGGAATTCAGCGGTGCTGCTATTTCGGCAAGATGAGGAATATACTTGTGGAAATAATTTACTATTCCAAAAAATCGGGCTATACCTTTTGCATCTCGCGGGGGTGAAAATTCTCTGATGGCGCGGGTTCGTTCGGGGTCAATGCTTACTTTTCCGTTGGCTTTCACGGTGTGGCCTAAAAATGAAAATTGTGGAACTGCAAAATTTACCTTTTTGGGGTTAACTGTTATTCCTGCTTTTTGTAACCGAGATAACACTTCACGTAGATGTTTAAGATGTTGTTCCATCGATTCGCTATAGATTACGATGTCGTCCAAGTAGTGATACACATATTTAAATTTAATATCATGAAATATTCTTTCTAATAATCTACTACATACGGAACTTCCTTGAGATATTCCAAAGGGTACTCTAGTAAATTGGTACAGGTTAAAAGGAACGGCAAACGCGGTTAGACGTTTGGATTCTTCCGAAAGGGGTATTTGGTGAAATGCTTGATTCAGATCCATTACCGTAAAGACTTTCTCTTTTGTGAAGTAATGAAAAGCACTATGGATGTCTGGAAGCGGGATAGATTCAAATTCTATTCGTTTATTTAATTGCCGGTAGTCCACAACTAGTCTATGTTTATCGTGACCTTTCGGTACTAAAAAGGAGGGTGATGAATATGGAGACGTAGAGGGTTCAATGACTCCTTGTTCTAACAACTTGTTGATATGGTTTCTCATCACTTCCATCTTGGGAGGCGACAACTTGTATGGGGGTAGGCGTATTACTTTGTGATCGCTCAGATTGATCTTATATGCTATTAGTTTCGTAAGTCCTAGCTTAGGTGTAAGAACGGTGGAAAATTCTTTTATTAATTTCTGCATTCTTAGCCTATCTCTATTTCCTAGATGAGATAATTCAGACTCTTGGTGTACTACGTGTGCAGTCGATGATCTAGTACTTTCTTGTTTGTTAGTATTACAATCAAAATTATACTTCCGTGTACGGTCGAATCGAAAGTAATATTTCTGCTCATGGATGTCAAGAATCATTCCCGTTTTACTTATGAAGTCTGCTCCCAATATTAAGTCGGGTCCTAAATCATTACATACTAACATAGTAAAAAACCACGTTAGGTTCTTGATTTTTACTTTAATGGTGATGCTAAGTTTTATCACTATATTCTGTTTATTGGCTGTAGCACATTTTATATTCACCGCTTGACTCCGTTTCACTAGGTTGTGTTCGAATAATTTATCTGCTAACTTTTGACTGATTAAGGTTCTGGTAGATCCCGAATCGATTAATGCGATTGTGGAGGTAACACCTAGGTCAATTTGTATTAAGGGCAATAGACTTTTAGGCCAGTTACATTTAGTTATCGCGTTACATTTTTCAATAAACTTTCTAACATAGGGATCTATTTCTTTAGTGTTTCTTTTCCTTCTTTTTTTTATTGTCGTACATTTCTTTGGTTCACCAGATCTCAAGGTGCTCCGGAAGACACAGAATTTCGGGTCTCCCTGCCTTACATGTTTTTTGGATTAGGGTGTTTACGTTCGTATTGCTTGCTGTTACAGTTTCTACTTATGTGTCCATATCTACCGCAATTATAACACATGTTCTTATTACGAGGAGGGTACCTAGTTTCCGTTTTAGGTTGTGTTTCATTTGAGTTACCAGGGCTGTGCAAATTGTGAGGTCTATTGAATACTCGCCTTTCACGCTGGGTTGTTACATCGGGCACTAGGGCTTGCCATTCATTTCTATTCCCTTCGGTTGATTTCATCGCATATCTATTCTGATCTGAGTACCATACATTCGAAGAGTGGATACTGCATTGTTCTAGATCCGCAACGAGATCTTTCTTCTGGTGACAATCCTACTAAAATGGTGTCGACCATCTGTCTCTCATTCCAATCTACTTGTAGTAGTCGAGAGGACTCCGTGATGTCTGAGATGTAATGGGCTAATCTCTCGTGATTTCCTTGTACTCGTAGTACGGTCTTTCTTTTAAGTTCCTCATAAATCCCGGTGGGAATAAAATATTTTATTATTGAGGTATGCAGTTCTTCTACTGGAAGGGTAGAGCTTAATGATTCTATCACACGATTCTTTAATGGGGGTTTACATTTCGGTAGGAGGACTTGCAAAATTTGCCAGTCATTCAGCTGCTGTAGATCTTTTATCTACAGGAGATATTTGATGAAATTCAGTAGTTTAGTGACATTTAATCCATCAGTGTATGGGATTTCAGCTAAATGTTTCTCTACGGGATGAGTGATTTTTCCATAGAGGTTTTCGTTATAGTTCACATGTGGCATCGCTTTAGGAGGACCAGATGATGCGTTCGGGGTTGTTAATTCGTGCATTTCGGGGTGAATCTGGAAACAATTGGAAGGAGGGGCTTCAAATATAGTCGGGCCGTTTAAATCTTTATTTGGGTATTGCTTGTGAGTAGGTCGTATTTGCGATACGGCGGGTGAGTCCCGATCCGTGTTGGGTGGAGGGTGATCTGTTGTAGGGGATTGAACTGGGGAGATGTGTAGTTTCTTCAAGGACTTCTCAATTTCATCCATTCGGAACGAGTCGGATTTTCTTCGTAACTCATTGATAATAGTGAGTAATCGACGTAAAGTTTCGTCTGCAAAATTTTGGACTTCAGGAGGTATTTCTGTAAGATTAGGCCAGTTCAATAAATTTTTCATTCGCCGGGTTAAATGTTCCATTCTTTGAGTTGTCCGCAATATTATCGCAGGAGATTTCTCGTCTTGGAGGGTTTGAGACAATAAAGTTAACTCGCTATACTTGGCATTACAAATTTCTCTCTCGCTCTCATAATCGAGTCCGCTTAGGTTGCTTAACTGCGTGGGTGTATAAAATCCACTTTCGCGTATTGACTTGCGCAATTCCGCGACTGTTACATTAGCATGGGGTAGGCCACGCAAAAGAGCTTCATAAGACAGCTCGTCCTTTAATAGTTAATCCGGATTAAATTGTGCCATTTTTATCTTATTTCTAACACATTAAAATTTACTTAAAATTGATTTTACTACACTATACACTTATTACATAGACAATTTATTTCTTGGTTAAATCATTTGCATTGTTCACAAGAGAATAATCTCTCTTCTGAGGGAAAGACAAAAATTCCACACACACGTCAATGTAAAGTCAACGATCAGCTGTTCGCTGGAATGTAGGTCACCCTAGTTTACTTTGTAAACAATGGCATAGTTGTATGCGTGGGAACGCGAGGATTATACTCAAGTATTGTTCTCTATAACAATAGCTGAAGGCTATCTTTATCGACCGGTTTCAACTGGGGGAAGCCAGTTGCAACAAGGGGTGAATCCGATTCAACGAAACACGCTTAACAAGTTACAGGGTGTATTACGGGCTGTAACAAGCTGAGTTTAGTAATTTAATTATCTTACGTTCTACCTTTAATTTCTGAAATTATTTTTAATTTATTTTGGTAACAAAATTAAGTTACGAATTTCTTTACACGTAATTAACCTGGTCTACTTTAGTCAGGAGTTTATATTTTTCACCGTGACGACAGAGATACAACTTACATTGTATGCAGGCATATTCAGGAAACTACAGGTCTTGAATTGTCGCAATATAAACCTGTTAAAGACTGAACAGTTTCACAAGCACTAAAATTCATGTACGTACTTGCATTGGTGTGATACAATGATAGTTTGTATTATTTTGCGTATCTTAAATAAATTACATTATACGCAAGTTAGTGCGTAATCTTGTACAAAATAAATTCACCTTATGTAAATTAATATTAACATGAAATACAGTAACTGAGTGCATAGATCAGCAGAGAGTTATCTATTTTACTACGTAACAATTATTTCTTTTTTAATTAGCAGAGTGGCGCATTTTTGTAACGTTCCGGGCTATGTTACAAATCCAGGGAACCCATGATAATTGACGCTAGCCAATTATACAGGCTGCCTACGTTGTAACAAACTGAAATTAAACTCAACACATAGAACAATAATATTTACTCTAATTATTAGGACACAAGGGGAAGGTATTTCACTGATTTATGCACTCACTTCAATCTGTAATAAGATGACATCTCTTTATTAACAAATTATATAAATAGATCCCATAACATAAAAATTTATACTGAAATATTTAAAAAGGGTTTTCTGTAAAACAAGGGATCATATTGATCATGTAATTTACCTCGGATCCGAGTCTCTTTAAGTCTAGTAAAGACGTCTGAAATATACTTTGCTAATCAAGGAGCTTGCATGATTACATAAACCATTTGTAGAATGGTATTATTTAATTAAGGGATTATAACTTACATTTCGAGATTAATGTTACAAAGTATGATTTTCGATATTACAGTTTACATTTCTTTTGTTTTATTTATTGCTTAGAGAAAATTATAGTCTTTCGAAAAGTCTCTGCCATGTATGAAAAGTTATGTTTTAAATGTACTTAATTCTCGGTAGGCAACCTACCGAGTCACCTCTCAAATAAGCTTTTGCTGTCCTCGTCCTGGGGCGTGACTCTTCGGAACTCTGGTAGTCGGGGTAGTCATCTGGGTCGTGTCTCTGGTGAATATCTTATAGCTGTATTAGTGAGGAGATTGATGTAATGCTGCATGAAGTCGGGTTGATCCTCGCCGGTCCTGGTCAGTGTTGTATGGGTTGTAGACGTCAGTATATGCAGTTGGGCACGTCACATATTCACTGGTAGAGTTGTACTGGAGTTTGCATCTTAACTTGAGACGTCACCTTTTTTACGAGTTCTTAATTTTTTTTATATTTATTACCACATTTCTTTAACAAAGCTTTTACTACATCTTATACATATAACTAGCACTAGCTCCCCACGTTTTTAGTGGTAGCTAACCATTATTTGAAAGTTTAAATAAAACATTTTTGAAGAGCCTTCGCTTGGAGGCGTGTACTGTCTGAACGCCGCATCGTAACTCTTGCATTGATACGACAGGTACATTACAACGAAGCGGAGCGAGTACTCCGCCATAATATAGTTCCAACTTTTTATTTAAATAGACATTCTTATAGCAAGACGAAACAAATTATTTAGACTTATTTAGTTTACAAGAATTATTTTAACTACTACTTGTGCCTTCAAATTATTAATTACTTACATTACGATTTTCAGATATTTCTAAGTTACAGACGGTTCTCTATGCACGTTGTGTCCGGAATTAAACAGGTCAACGCATGATGATTTACTAAAGGGTTAACTGTATTATTCTTAACTTTTTACAATACGATTTTTTTTTTCTTGTTTAGTTAGATTTTCTCAATTTAAATCTCATACTTATTCTGAGTTAGTACAGGGGTATTTGGTTTAATTGTGCGATTTATTATTTGCTTTCTAATTTTTTTTATTAAATTTTTATTACCAATTAAATCGTCACACTGTCAATCAACATGTTTACCGGGAAGTTCTTAAAAGGCTGCGGAAAAGAGTTGCCCCGGTGGGACCAGCCATCGTGAAGACCTGGATTTTGCATCATGACAATGCACTTTGTCACACAACACTCTTGATTAATGAGTTTTTGGCAAAGAAAAATATTCCTGTTGTTCCTCAGCCCCTTATTCACCTGACTTGAGTCCCTGTGACTACTTCCTCTTCCCGAGAAAGGACACCATTTTGGGCGATAGACGTTAAAGAAATGTAACCCACCAGTTGAAAGAGATTCCATTTTCTGAGTTCCAGTACTGCTGTGAAGAGTGGAAAACCCGTCTAAAGCGCTGTGTGGCTTCCCAAGGGAACTATTTTGAAGACAATAGAGTCTAGATACAGTTTGATTGTAAATAAAAGGTTTTACTGAATTAGTCTCATTAGTTAATTTACAGACTTCGTATGTGCGTCGTCAGTGCATACTTTAGTGTCGAGCTGCCAGTCAAAGAGTTAATTCAGTTATTTCAGTAATCAGTACTACAGTTCTTCTTTTCAGCAGTACAGCCCAACCTGAGCCCTGGCTTCTAACACCACTCCTGTCCATTGCCGTCTCAGTGTAACCTCTCACATTCATTCTGCTCTCGTCTTGTAGCACATCATCCAACCACATTATCCTAGATTGGCCCCCTCTTTCTGCTTTTATATACTGTTTTTATAGAATTTTCTTTGACATACGCTGTTCATCCATCCGCTATAGGTGACCTAGCCATTGTATTCGTTGAGGCTTTATTAATCTTACAATGTCTTCGTGATGCAAAAGCTCATCTATCTTCTGGTTATTTATTATTTTCCATTCGTCATCTTCTTTAACCGGGCCATAAACACGTCTTATGACCTTTCTTTCAAACCGCTTAGTATTTCTTGTTCCCCGTTTATCAGCATCCATGTCTCGCCTCCATAAGCAACAACCGGTCTGATAAGTGTCTTATATTTTTTTATTTTTGTGTTACGACTAATGAGTTTGTTTTTCAATAGTTTTTGTTGGCATAATACGCCCTATTTCCTATATGTATCCTGTCATGTATATGGATCCTACATTATCTATCATGTTACCAAGGATTCTGAACTTGTTAACTGCATCAAATGAATTATCCAGTACTTCAGTTAATATGCGTAATATTACAGTAACTGCAATACTGTCGTCCAGTAACGCGCAGTTGTTCCTAGTTAATCAATGAACAAAAACAAAGGAGTAGATTCCACGCTCATCCCATGTTAGCCACCCAAAAAGCATAAAGGACTGTACTATACAATGTTTGATGAACTTTGGTTGGACGAAAGGAAGTTTTTTAATTACTTTGGCATGGTATTACTTCAGAGTGACAAGAGTATGGTCGCCACAGTAAAGTGTAAAAATCTGTATGGAGAGCCATACATGACTTCCATGTCCTAAGATTTATATTTAAAATCATTTTCGAAATGAAATATTTCTATAGAAACGTCTTCTTTTTTCAGCCTTGTTGTCACTAACGTATACCATCTCACGTTAGCGCACTGGATTTTCACCGTTGATGGTAGTCGATGGCACTTCCAAAACGTCTGGTTTTGCAGAAAACATTTATAGATATTTCATCTAACTTTCTACAGTGGATTATTATGACCTTCTTTTCAGGATACTTTATTTATCAAAATTAAGTACTTTACTCTTGCTAAAACGTAAAACGTTGCAGGTAAACTACCCCTTCCCCTTAACCGATCTTCTCCAAAATCAAAAGGCCTTGAGCCCTCTACAACTCAGGTGCATATGCAAAACATTATTTGATTCTGTTTGAATTTGCGGGAGTTTGAACAAATTCGACACACACACACACACACACACACACACACACACATTTCGAAAAATGACTTTTCTTCATGTTTTAAGGGTAGTGCAATCAGAATCAGCCCTTATTTCGAACACGATTTTTTTCGCCGTCTCTATATTTCCATTTCCTTATGGAGCAGAAGACTAATTTAAATGTTTAAAATTTTCAAAAGGTGTTTCCTCTCTTGTAGAAATACAAGGAAAATTTAATAACAATATTATAAAAATCGTATATCATATTTCTTTATTTATTTTTATAATATCTGCATTCTCATCACTAAAGTTTACAATGTTCGTTACGTGTACACGACTAAGAATTACCTGCTCATCACATACTACATTTGGACGTTAATTAAAATTATCTGTAGAACGTTACCGATCTACGTTATCTTTGATTACCCATAGAACGTTTGCGATTTTATCAAAACTTTCACCCATTTTTACTTCCATGTTCCGTAAGGAAATGGAAGTATGGTGATCGCGAAAAAATCTTGTTCAAGGTAAGGGCGGATTCTGATTGTACTACCCTCAAAACATGAAGAAAAGTAATTTTCCAAAAAGTGTGTGTGTGTGTGTGTGTGTGTGTGTGTGTGTGGAATTTTGTCTATTCCAAACGATAACTGCTGCAAATTCAAACAGATTTTGGTGAAGATCGGTTAAGGGATAGTTTACCTGCAACGTTTTATGTTTTAACAAGAGTAAAGTACTTAATTTTAATAAATAAAGTATCCTGAAAAGAAGGTCATAATAATCCTCTGTACATAGGTAGATGAAATATCTATAAATGAAAAAAGTAGTTGAAGGGGAACGGGGTAATTTTCTGTAAAGTAAAATGATAGTTAAAGGTGAAGGGGATAATTTTTTATGTTTACTACGTTATCGGCATCAAAGAAGTAGTTTGTTGTTAAAATTGCTTCCCGGGCTATTTCGCAGTGGTCCAATGTTTTCTGCAAAACCAGACGTTTCGGCGGTGCCATCGATTGCCATCATCAGTAAAATTCGAGTGCGCTAACGTGAGGTGGTACACGTTAGTGACCACAGTACTGTGGTTAAGGCTGAAGAATGAAGTCGAAAGAAATAACTTCTATGGAAATATTATATTTTGAAAATGATCTTCTTCTTCTTCTGCACTACAAGGATTAGGTATTTGCCTGTTCGTCCTCGCAAACTTACGACCACCGTTTTCGTGGTCTTCCTATATCTCTTTTCCTTCTTGGGTTGTAATTAAGTATTTTTTCGGGTATTCTCCCGTTTCCCATTCTACTTACGTGTTGTTTCCATCTTTCTTTATATTCAGTTACTTTTTTATTTATTGCATATAGGCTACATTTAGTTCATTTCGCACGTCTTCATTTCTCACTAAATCTCTTCTTGTGCAGCCTTTGACCCACCTCAAAAATCTCATTTCTGTTTCCTGTATTTTGCTGTCTCCTTCTTTGGTATTTATCCAACTTTCACTCCCATACATAAGTACACGTACAGCCATCATTTTATAGAATTTTATCCTTGTGTATTTTTGTGATTTGTTATTTAATGTTCAATTTATTGTGCCACATATTGCCTGGAACTTATTTATTTTATCTTCCTTTCCTGTCATTGTCATAATTGTAGCTTGTGTCGCAGCCCAAGTATGTAAAATTTGATACTTGTTCGATTGGCTTATTGTTGACAATTATTTTTCAATTATTTTCGAACTAACGACATACTTGACTTGGAAAACCATAACTTTCGTCTTATGCAAGAAAATTTTAAGATTATATTCTGGACATATTTTATTCAGTCGGTGCACTGCCAGTTGTAATATATCTTCACTCTCTTGTATTATTATTTTATCGTCAGCAAATAGTAACGTACTCAGGGAAGTGTGTCGGTTTAGCTGGACTTAGAAAATGATTTTAAATGAAATCTTAGAACATGGAAGTCATATGTGGTCCTCCATACAGATTTTTTATTTAAAATGGTTCGTTTCGGAACATATGTTCCATAGCCAGATTAATTCACTCAGTTCAGGTCATTAAATGTTAAAATTCACTTTACTTTGTACTTACACGTCCGTATGGGGGCGCACCCTTTGAAGGCCGAACGGATTCTGACATTGTCTATGAATGTTGGTGCAAGTTCAAGGCTGTATCGTATAACGGGTTCAATTTAAAGTTGAAATGATCATTCAAAATGAAATCCCGACTGTATATGTTATTATATGCTTTGTAAATTTTCAACTCCTCTAAAGCGTTTATGTACTGGCCTTTATTGCAAATGTGTAGGGGTTTTAAATATGATTCTGTGTAAGTATGATTGCTTAAAATTAAATGTCGCGCTTAGTTGGTTTTTATCTTATTAAGTGAAGTCCAATTTTTTTATCATCTTCAAGGATTAAACCAAGGATGGTTTGTTCCGGTCTCAAACAGCCAAAAATTAGAACAGATATAAGCCGAGGCGACGGGGAGGTGTGGGACGTCCGAGGAAGAGCTGGACTGACCAGCTCTAATCACAGCCTACTTTAATCCATCCTTGGTTTAATCCTTGAAGATGATGATGGTGATGATGATTTAAAATTGTATTTATAATTTTATGTTAGTGACGGGAAGTATTTTGAGACTACATACTACACTATGTAATTAACTGGCTATGTAATACACTGGTACACAAAATATACTAATCTTTTACAGCTGACTATAAGACTACTAACAGCTGTGTCTCTATTTTCCTTTCACCAAACTTACCTGTACTGTGTACCGGCCCTTAATGTGATTACTATTGCGCAAGTTTGGGAATGTAATTACGTAGCCGTAGAGATTAATAAAATTCTTCCAGGGAAAGACACAAAAATTGTTTCATCCGAATAATGGCCACGTATACATTATTCAAAGTAGATACTGCTGGCAGGTGTTGATTGTAATCTGTTCTGCTTTGTTTCTTCACAGACAATGTGATACCATTACTACGGGAACACAAAGCCTAATCCCTTACCCATTCATTGAGCGCCGCTGGACCACTTGAAGCAGTATGTAGGAGGTTCTTAACATAACAATAGACGCTTACTTAGGACACCCACTCACGCCAAAGCGGAACACTGCGTATCTAGAAAAATATTAACGTATCAAAACACATAAAATGTAGATTGTAAAGTAAAATAGAACAATGTAAGGTATAACAAATACAGGGTGGTTCAGGGGAATCTGACGATTTTTAAAGCGACATAGGTTGGCAATCTTGTCATGCAAGCGGGAGTCGGTCTGGCTGTGGTCTTGCGTATCTGATGCCATTTGAGTTACAATGGAGCAGTGGACTTCTGCACACTGTGCGTTCGTAGTGGAAATTTATTTTAATAAATGGTGATTTAATTGTGTTTATGTAGAGATTATTTCGCCAGAACTTTAATGCTCCACGTTATAATGCTGTTCCTAGTCGCAATACGATAACGTTTTGGATAACGAGCATCATCTGGTGTGCTGTGACAAATTAAATTTTAGAATCATAGTCCCGTATTCCTTTAAAGAGGAAAGACAAACGTTGACAGTAACTTTTGCTCGATTCACAGTGACGTTATAGGAATTCCTTGCTCGTAAACTGAGTGGTCCTGGGATCGAATTGAACATTGTGTAGTTCGAGCAGGACCACAAAAGAAAATTATTTCAATTTTTTTTTTCAAAATACCCTTATACAATATTGGTGTCGGGTTACATCAATATATGATAAGTACATCAACTACACTCTTAATACAAATTTTTTCCATCTTACTCTATCCATTGACAATGTCTTCGCTTACCTCCAGCCCAAGCCTCTTTCTCTCAAAATGTTTCCCATCATTCCATCCCAAGTCAGTCGCGGTCTTCCTCTCTTCTTTCTCCCCCTTGATTTTGCCTCCCAAACCTGTTTTACCATTCTATCACTATCCATTCTCTGCATGTTTCCCCACCAGCATAGTTGTTTCTGTTCAATAAAATTCAGAATTGATATCACTTCCAGATCGTTTCTTATTTGTGTATTCCTAACTCTGTTCTTCCTTGTTACTCTCACTACTCTCCTAAGATATTTCATTTCTGCCGCCTGGATTTTACTTTCTTGGCTTTTGGATAGCACCCACGTCTCACAGCCGTATGTTAAAACCGGTCTATATACTGTTTTATACACACTCATTTTCGTTTTTCTTGATATCTCCTTCTTATTTATAAATCTACTGTTTAATACATAGTATACTTTTTTTGCCTTTTCAATTCTTTCATTTAATGCGGCTTCTTGTTTCCCATTATTGTCTATTATAACCCCTAGATATTTGAATTGTTTGACTTGTTCTATCTTCACTCCTCCAATCTCTATATTTATTATTTTCTCCCCCACTACCATTACCTTTGTTTTGGTCTTATTTATTTTCATCCCTTTTTCCTGGAGAACTTTATTCCATATATTCAAATTACCCTGTAACGCCCTTTCACTTGTAGCCATTAGCACTACATCATCCGCAAAAGCCCCTTCTGCTACTTCTATACTTCGCAAGTTCCTGTATCCAACATGCATTTTATTAACCTTCAGTGAACACTTCTTAATAATGTCGTCCATATACAAGTAGAATAATGTCGGACTCAGTCGACCTCCTTGTCTTAATCCATAGTTTGTTGTAAATCCTAACGACCTCATATTTTTACCAATTACATAATTAACATTATTTTTGTATAACCTGTGAACAAAAATCTATTATTTCAATTTACAGAAGACAATGCTGAGATTATCTGCAAAGGATGACAGAGGATCGATTGCCGAATCCGGCATTGAACTATAAAACCACTGGTAGAACAGACGTAGGTCGTCCGAGGATGAGATTCGTGCCGGAACAGGTTTATATAACCTAATCCTAGTAGAGGAGAAGAAGAAGGAAAGTAAAGTTCTGTGATAATTTAAACTGACATTGTGATAACGTACCGGTGTGTACACGTCCCCAGGGGTGCACACACACACACGCACACGTACAGAGAAGAGATATATTAATGGTAACCGGCCGGCGCAAGCTGTGGTCTGGTCACGTTTCCAGTTGGAAATGAAATATATCGTACACCACAGAAACGTGGTGTGGTAGTGTTTAGCTGATAAATGTACACTGTTCTCTCTAGACACTTTGCCGCTGTACAGTCTCTGTATCTTATTATGCAGTAAATACACGCTTCACTTTTGCAACGTACTTCAATACTCCGAGACGTGAAAGCTTTGAGTCTCAAACTGTGGACAAACTATGGGCAACATTGGCAAGGAAAGGGATCCCACAACATCTAATTAGAGTAATACAGCGTCTTTATTTGGACAATAAAATTTTAATTGAAGCAGGACAACTTAGAGCAGCTCCTAGAGTTGGCCTGATCAATTGTGTGATAAGGGTGTCCACTATCACCTTCTGTTTTTACTTTCTATATTGACGACGTCACACAAAACTGGCAGATTTGTCTTCGAGAGCATTTCATGATTGGTCACTCTACAATTGACACTTTGTTGTTTGCGGACGATCAGGCTATTCTGTCGGATTCGGAAAACAGATTGCAGATGGGTACACGTTTGTTAAATAGAATCTGCAAAGACTTTGATTGTAAATATCTACACTTAAGACCAAGGCGATGGCTTTTCGTGGAACTGATCCCGTAAGGGCAAAAATTGTTATAGATGGTACTGACCTGGAACAAGTTAGCAATTTTGAATAACTGGGCTACAATGTGTCTTATGATGTAAGCAAAGACGTTGTGTGAACAAGTTCAACCTTATGTGCGGGACAATTAGGCAAACCCTTAAGTCAGCATGTAAAGGAACATGCTTAAAATTATACAAGGTGATGGGTCTGAGAATTGGACTTTAACGAAAGGCAGGCCAGTCGCATCCAAACGGCTGAATTGAGAATTCTCAGGCACTGAATAATATTCAAGAACTAAATATTATGAGTATACTCGACAGGATTGCCCAGTATCGGCTAAATTCGTGGGAACATCTTTGCCGAATGGATGATTGCCGCATATACAAACAACTATGGAACTATAAGCCGAGGAGCGGAGAGGTGTGGGACATCCGAGGAAGCGCTGGAGTAACCAACTCTAATCTTAGCCTATTCGATACTTCATGGATAGGACTTCTTCTGTTCCGGCCTCATGACTCCCGCCATCTTCTGACTGGCCTGCCTACAGATCTTCTTCCAACCGGGTCATATTCATAACCAACTTCGGAAAGCGGGTATTGTCCATTCTTTCTAGATGTTGTTTCCAACACTTTCTATAGTTCTGAATGAGTTTATTTAGGGAAACTACATTAAGTTCTCGTCTAATATACTCGTTTCTTATATGACCGAGTCTCGTTTATCCCTTTACCAATCTCAAATAGCTCATTTCTGCAGCCTGTAATTGGAACCAGTCTTTCTTCCTTATAGTCCAGGTCTCACATCCATACAGCAGTGCTGGTACTGGCATTATCTTGTAGAATTTGATACACGTCTCTTGTGTAGCTTTCCTTTTCATTATCCTTCTCAATATTCCATATATAGTTCATATTTCATTACGAGCAAATTACTTTAGACTCCGCAATATTTCACATAAAGGTCTGCTAGTGAGGTAGGACTTTATTACTTTGAGAAAAGTCTAACGTAGGTTCAGGTTTGTACTTTAAATTAACATCAAAGGTAAAATTCTTGCAATATACCAGTTGATAACTCTCGGCAAAGGTATAGATTATACAACGACGCTATAATTAACAGTATGTCATTCAAACGTCTTAATGTGTCAAATTTCTACCTTCCGTTGGAGTATTTATTTGGAAATACTCTGTTTGGGATCTCTATAAACTGCTGATCCCTTCGAGAATTTATCGCATAATTAACTACAATACAATACAAATTAATATCAAATTCTTGTCATGTGTACGGTGTTTAGCAGGCTTTATTGGGTGGTACACAGTTGATTTACTAATGTTGGAGCACAATCAGAAATAGTTTACAGTACATTGCAGCTGGGCCCAAAGCTAACAAAACCAGTCTGCAATACAATAAAACAGATGATTCTAACGGTAGAGCGGATTTCTACTGAATAGTGTATGAAACAACGCGGCCACTTGGATCGCGTGGAATATTGATGTAACAGCTGATTTGCAACTCAATCTGTTGTATCGAAGCCGCGACAGGTGGTACGTTGTAAACAATTCATGTGAATTTAATATCGCTACCAATTCCCTACATTCAATTTTCGTGTATCGCAATTTACGTTGTGTTTTCAATTTGCATTCTAATAATGCGGAACCCTTACCTTCAGTTAGATTAGCGTATACTGTTTTAAATTCAAAGTGTGGACAAAGTAATGTATTAGCTATATCGGAGGTATGCAGAAATGACTTTGAGTTTATGAGAAAACTATTCGTTTAATTCAACCTTAAAACAAAAAACGATTTAATTCTGAATTTGTAACTTGAATGAAATGAAAAAGTTTGGTGTTGCTAGGAAGCGACATGTGGCTTAAATCATCGAAATACGCATGAACTTCATTAAGTGTAATTTATCGTATCATAATCTGTTATAACCTTAATTGTGTCATAAAATATTTTACTGTAAAATGTAACAATTGAAAACATAAGACTTAGTATAATACAAAATATATTTTGCATATTCAATAACATTAATCTTGACATTCAAACTAGTAATAAATAACACTTTATATTTAAAACAAATAAATATTTTTATTGTTTTTACAATGTGTAGTCAGCTTAAAATTACTGCCATTATCAGAATATTGTCATAAGTATATAGGCCTACTTGTGATGGTTTTAGTAATATAGGCCTACTTGTGATGGTGATAGTAATATAAAACTGGCGAAAGATTGTAAAAGATCAATTTTAAAATATTCCAGTTTTAAACATACAAATTAATATTTTTTATTATTACTTTTTTAAAATAAAACTTATTAGAGTGTAATATATAATTTATTTTAAATTGTACATTTTACATTGGTCACTCTACAATTGACATTTTGTTGTTTGCGGACGATTAGTCTATTCTGTCGGACTCGGAAAACAGATTGCTGATGGGGATACATTTGTTAAATCGAATCTGCAAAGACTCTGGATTGCAAATATCCACTATTAAGACCAAGATGATGGCTTTCCGTGGAACTGATTCCGTACGGGCAAAAATTGTTGCAGATGGTACTATCCTGGAACAAGTTGGCAATTTTGAATACCTGGGCTGCAGTGTGTCTTATAATGCAAGCAACGACGTTGTGAATAAAGTGCGTAAGTTCAACCTTATGTGCGGGACCATTAGGCGAACTCTCAAGTCAGCAAGTAAAGAAACACGCCTAAAATTCTACAAGGTGAAGGCCCTTCCCACACTTCTTTATTGGTCTGAGAATTGGACTTTAACGAAAGGCCAGGCCAGTCGCACCCAAGCGGCTGAAATGAGATTTCTCAAGCACGTGGCTGGGTATACTCTCCATGATCGAAGAAGAAACATAGATATACGGCAGGAACTGTAAGCAGATGCTGGGCGATACTGTCGAGTATACTGATAATATTCAGTGTCTGTGGACAACGGCCGGTGTGAAAGGGTAGGAGCAGCCCGCTAGATCGTCCTGACTGATCCAACTGAACCCATAAAAGTCCAGGAAAGTGGAATTATAAGAACTCTTTATAAAGTATAAAATATTTGAAGAGTCTTTATAATTTGCTAACTGTCAAATATTTCAAAATTTATGTATTTATAAACTCATAATTTTTAGATATAACTGTACGTGTTTTATACAAAAAAAAATTAATAACAATAAATATATTAATTTACCCAATCAGAATTAATTTCTGCAAACGCAGTCAGCTACAAACTTGTTACCTTGAAATATGTAGATATCATTAAACCTATTTGGTCTTACGAAATACAACTTTAAGGGCTTGCCATACTCAAACCGAGTAACATCAAGAAAACTGAGCGGTTCCAATCCAAGCAGCTCAGATTATCTGCTGATACACCTCTGGCTCGTCTCTAATCTTGTTCTTTACGGTGGCCTCCAGGCTTCGAACAGAGATTAGAGGATGTAGGAGGCAAAACGTGCACGTAATCTGAATGCTAATAGGCTGATTTACTTTTACCGGAACCCATGTTATAAAACTGTACAGCAAAACTGGCACAGACATCACTTTATAAAACTTTAGCTTAGTCTCCTTTAAGGAGATGTTCTCTTTTTTTATTCTAACAAAATGTTGCACGTTCCAAAAATATTTTTTTATTATTCCGGCTGTACAATGTTTACACGTTTTCCGGAACCAAAGATTACGGAAGTGATTGAATTCTCATCTTCCGCTGCTTTTTGTCCATCCAAAGATCTTTTAAAATTTCTCGTTCCCTCAATGTAATCTGCATTTCTTCTATCGAGGTGATAGATGCTCTTCCTCTTTTCCTTCTTCCTGGTGGGGTTCATTCTATAACGCTCCTTGGCAATCTTTCCTGAGCTATTTTTTTAGCGTGTCTATGCCATTGTAATTTTTTGTTTGGATAAAATCAACAATTGAAGTTTTTACATTTATTTTGTCCTTAATTACTTAATTTATAATTTTCTCACGTTTGGATACTCTTGCCGAACGTTTCTAAATTCCATCTCTGCTGTCATTAATTTTTTTTCTTGTGTGTATATTAGTAGTCCAAACTTCTGAGCCGTAAGTCATGATACTTTTAACAATGGTTTTAAATATTTTGGTTTTAGTTTCTGTTGTAATTTGCTTACAGTCCAACAATAACTTACCTAAATTATGATAAATATCATTTATTTTCATCATTACTACAATCACATTTTTATTTAAATAACATTCCAACAATAACTTTCCTAAATTGTGATAAATATTATTACCCACGTCATAAATCATGCCTCAACCAAGACAGGGAAAATGTGGGGCCAGCTTTGTGCTCTTATTATGAAATAATTTAGTATACAAATTATCTTTCTCAACATTCCTACTTGTCGGTTGAATTGAAGTATTTTCTCCACTGCATACAGGAAAACATGTCATAAGAAAATAATTAAATAATATATATAATCTGCTTCTAGTTTTTAAAAAACAGTTCTCTATTTAGACTTTTTATAACTAGCATTAACGAAACAGCCATTTTACGTTCACTTAAAGTTTCGTAAATACAGAGAGTAGATTTTCTTTGATCAATATAAATATATAATAAAACGCATGGCGTTTAATATAAATTATAGAAGAACAGAAACAAGGATATAAAACTGTATACGCGTAGACTGAAAAATGTAATAAGCAAAACAATATTACTAAGCTCAAATTGTTTGCGTAATTCGATGGAACAGATCCCGCAAATTAAGTTGGAAAGCTAAGTTCATACGAAATGTTCCGTTTGATCACGGTTGCTATGAAAGTTTATTGTTTGGTCTGGAATTCAACAAAAATATTTTGCTAAAGACTTTTATGTTATATATATTAAAGGTTTTTATTAATATCCGTTTGTGTGCATCATTGTCGATTGACAAGTGGAAGATTGGAAGAGGAAGGTAACCGTGAAACAATAACGTCAGGATTATTTACTATTTAACAGTTTAACAATAGAGAAAACCGGTCACTTCTCTTGTTTATATAACGTTGTTATTTAAATAAGAAAAGCCACAACAGAAAAGTTATTTATTTTTAATATACATAATTATAAGTGTATAAAATTCATGAATAATTTTATTTTGATCATTGTCGAACAAATAATGTATTAAGTTTTACGCGGAAAAGTTGTTTATTTATTACTTATAATTCAAACCGGTAAACATTTTTCCAGTACACATAAATCTGCTTCAATTTAAATTTACCGCTTAGATTCATAACGAAGTCATGATCATACTGTTACGACGGTCCAACTGGTGGTCACATCTTAAACACCAATTAAATTACTAATTACTTGCTTCAATGAGTCACAACTAACAATTTGAAATCAACGTACAATAATTTAAGTTAAATTTGTCCACACACAATAACTGTAAAGAGTTTCACACTAATTATAACACAGTAATCAGTTTTCACTAATCCTCAACAATGACTCGACCCGCACTAAAGTAATCGCGCACTCTAACTGTCTGACAAAGCCAGACGCTGTCGCTTTTATAGGTAGCGTAGGTGTTCCAGAATAACTTTCCATCCTTACTGCGGCGTGCCAGCATAATGCGTATTTCATGTGGTCTCCAGAACAGTCTCGAAGTTACTTGACTGAGACGCTACACCTGCTCGGCTAGAGCAGCAACAGGTGGAAGGACGTTGTCGACTTTTCGAGAGGGTTACATCGTTACAATACGTATTGTCCTTCCGCGTGGCAGGGCCCAAACGGCTGCAATTCCTGTCTGTTTCAGGTTTGACGTTCTATCTCTCCTTTTTACACTTTACATTGCACACTAATTAAAAATTTTCACGTGTTCCGTCCCTCTGCTTTCCTATTTTATTTCACTATTTCTTAAACACTGCTATCACTAGAGCAGTTCGATTCAGAACTATTTCGTTTAATTCTCTTCAAAACCCACAAATTTGTTCTCCTGTTCTTTATAACTCGTAGATTTTTCCTTGGTTTTTTGCTATTTATTTACGGTCAATTTTAGGCACCCGTCTTATCTATATCTAAATACACATTTACAATACTTGTATCCTTATTCTTCACTGTCTACATTCGTTTTCAATAAAGTCAAACATTTTATTCAACGAGTGAAGCAAGTTCTCAGTTTTGAATCGACCGTCTGTCTCTCTCTATCTAACTGTTAGGAGTATGTCTCACGATAACTTTTGAACGCAACAACCGATTATCGTAAAATCTGGCACGCATGTCCACAGTTTCACTTTACAGAATTCTATTGTTTTGAGATTTGTCTTTTTTGAGTATGAGGACGCAAGTCAAAAAGTAGTGGAGATCAAACTTTAAAAAATTTTAAAAAGTCTATGTGGAGCGTCAAATTAATGTAAATGTAACCAAAATAAAAATTTACTGTTGAGTTTTAAAAATTAAAAAATTTTGTACGCTGTTTGTCAAAAAGTAGGCGAAAATTTCGTTAAAATGGCCAAAAAACGTGTAGGATATTGAATTAAAGACACTTCTAACTAACTTCTGAATGTAGTGTTAAGTTCAGAAAATTTAAAATATTTCGGGTCTCAATGCCTGAAAAAGAGGTGAGAAATTTGAAAAAATTTGAAAATCTATCCGGGCGTTAGACTAAAAGGAATTGTTTCAAATGTTTCTAATGTTTAATATTTATTGTATGATTGTGTGCTCTACACTACCATTTTAACTAAAATTTTCATGTAGCGTGTCCTTTTAGGAGTTTAAAAATTTTGAGATGCTGGAGACTAAAAAGTGGTGTCAAAGTTTAGTAAAATTGCAAATTCCACGTGTGACATTAAATTAACCTAAAGTTTAGCAGAAATCTAAATACCGTCTACAGTTTTAAAAATTTCAAAATTCTTTAATCCCAAAGACTAAAATGGGATCAAAAATTTGAAAAAATGTGAGATTCCTTTTGGAAGTCAGAATAAACGGAACATATGTTAACACAAATCTAATTGTTTGAAAATTGTAGTGTTAATTGTATGATTGGTTTACAATTTGTACGTTAATAAACACGAAATTAGTGAGGTAACAGTAATTTTTGTAATTTTTCTGATAATCAAAAATTATCTAATATCAAAATTTATCTATCAATGAATGTATTTTGTTCAAAATAGTGAGCAAGCTCTGCAACTCAGGGACCATGCTAGGTTAAAATATTACGCCATCAACACAGAGGTTTTATATACTTTTTTGCATTATTTTGTAATCGCGTAATCTGGTAAAGCAAACACTGGTACATACGCGGAACTTAACAGTTCAACTTTCTCCATTCCATATAAATAAATGACTGTCGTTTCAAGCTTGGTGGCTACACATAAACACAAGCTATTATGTTTTAGTGTTCTCTTCAACTAGCAGTTATATCGCTGAGTTTGTTAACAGAATTTGTTAAGACTGAAGCTTTTCAGATTTGTTCTTTTAGTGTTTATTGCTCCTTTATCTTTGTGTTTATGCTTTTATTTATTAAACATCACTCGTAAGTACCCAATGTTATATCTTAATTAAGAGATACCAATTACAACAGTGCTCAGAAGTATGTTTCTTAATTTCCTGCAGACGGAGATTGGAGCCACGTCAACTATCGTTGCGTCTTTCGCATTTCAGTATGTACTGCAATGTATAATTTCTACATATCTTGGAAAGGTTTATAAAATTTACGTAACATGTTGATTTGCGTTTATGATTACAAAGCAATTTTGGCTTTTACTATTTAATTGGAATTTTAACCACAGTTTGAGTGTAGTTTTTGTTTCTGAAAATTAAAAAAAAAATTTAAACGTCGCACCGAAAAATCGGGTAAATGTTTTGATAAAATAAAAAACGTTTCTTGTGAGGGTATCAAATTTAAAACATTTTTTCAAAATGTGAATGTTGTGTGGAAATTTTAAAAATTTGGGACCACAGTGATCAAAATTGTGATAAAAGAGATCAAACTATCAGACTAAAGGGGATTGTAACCGAAATCCTAACGTTTCAAACTGTTGGTGTTTGTTGTTTGATTGCTTGTTCTACAACTGTCATCTTATTAAAGAAATATTAGAGGAATGAGGAAACAGAAATAGTAATAATAATCAAGACTTTCATATTTTTTCCATAAATAAAAAATTATATAATATTGAAATTTATATAATAATAAATATACTTCGTTCAAAATAGAGATCGAGCTTTGTAGCTCTGTTAACATGTAATTGTAATAACCAGTTTAAATTTTATACAGTTGCAAAACAACACAACTTAAACATTGTGATACGCGAAAAGATTTCTGAAACAACTCTCGTTCAGAATTGACGATACCTTAACTAGACAAAACCATTGTTCGCACGTTTCCAACATAAGTAGTAACGATTTACAAATAATTCTTCTCCTTTTTATCCGTCCCTTTCTGCCGTAAAACATCAGTGTGCTTCTTCCGACACTCATTTCTATTTTAACCGAGGAGTTTGCTTTCTTCATGGACCTCCCTCTACCGTTATTACAGCTTTCCAATTCAGTCTACTCAGTCCCACTAACGACTCCCAATTCCTCTGACATCGTCTTGACGCGCTTCAGTAATGATCTCAACATTCTTTTACCCATCTTCACTAGGTCTCCAAACCGTTACAGTGTTTTTCTTTCTATTAGCTGGACAACTGATTCTTGCTGGAATAGATTTCCTATGCACATATTCCTTACTCGTACTTTCCAAGAGGTTCCAATTTCCCGTCTCAAAAATTTAATTTTACTAATCTAAAATCTGCTTTTGGGTTTCTCTTGCGCAGTTATGTTTCTGTTCTATATTGTAGAGTGGGTAGAGAAACCGTTTTGTACACAAGTAACCTGACGTCTTTCATGTCAGTACAGTTTTGTTCACGGCATGTGCTTTCGCGAGTTATTCACAAATTTGGCACCTCATATTTTTGCTTCCTGGGTATCCATTTTTGGAGGAGGGTGTCGATCTTAGAAACAACAGGGTTCTGTAATGTAGAAGGGTAGACACACATTCCAAGTTCTACGAAAATCAAGTTGATGCATTCATAATTTACTTACAAAAGATATGTGCAAATATTCTGATTATTTCTTTAGTAACATAACAATAGTAATCATACAATGAACACCCTTGTATAAATGTAGCACTTCAAACAGAAATGTGGCAAGATTCAGAGTGCTGAAATGGAGTTTCTTTAAAATATTTAAAATTATACTTTCCAAAATAAAATAATGAATGAGGACATCAAAGGAGAACTCAATGTAAAAGACACAAATAAAATTTTTTTTTAATTTACGGAGGACAATTGCGGGATCATCTGCAAAGGATGACAGAGGATCGATTGCCAAAAGCGGCACTGAACTATAAAGCCATTGGTAGAAGAGACGTGGGTCGTCCGAGGATGAGATGGGTGCCGTAACAGGTTTATATAACCTAATCCTTGAAGAGGAGAAGAATAAGACAATTAACACTAAAAATTTGTAAAACTTGGATTTCAGTTATAATTCCTTTTAGTCTAACATTTTGATTCCTTTTATGGGCCGAATTTTTTTTTAATTTTGGAAACCTAACACTCTATTTAGATTACACTGGTCAACAAAATTTAATTTTTTGTTTGCTAATGAAAGTGAATAACTGATTCTTATAGTATTTTTAGTGCTGATTTCAAATATGTTACCAGTTGTTTCCTATCGGGCATAGTGTTTTAGTAATTAACATTTTTCTTTTGCAAAAAGAAAATTATGTGTCGGTAATATAACAATATGTTACATGCTTTTTGTACTTACCTAAAATCTATTTCTTTTGGATTTTCTGTTGTAATTTGCTATAGGTAGATCCCTCTTCACATTCCAGCAGTAGTCAGCTAGCATTTTTGGGTTCCATTTTCCCTGGTAGCGTGCTACCATGGTGGATATTTCCTGGTGAAAGCGTTCACCATGTTTGTCACTCACGGAGCCAAAATTGTTAGGAAAAAATTCCAAATGTGAATCTAAGAAATTAATTTTGAGTGACATATTACATCCAAGTTCTCTGTAGTTTTGAAGAAGCTCAGTTCTCTGTAGTTATCCGCCTTATGGTTACCCAAGAAGTTGTTAACCACATTTTGAAATGATTTCCATGCAGCAATAACAAATTCATCAAACTTTCTTCAAATGCAGGATCACTCATTAGTTTTCTTATTTGTGGTCCAACAAATATACCTTCCTCAATCTTAGCATCTCTTATATTAGGGAACTTGTTTTTTGGAAACTGAAATCCAGCCCCATTACAATCCATTGCTTTAACAATATTTTTCGTTAACCCGAATAGTGGCGGAAGATACACTTTTTCAGGTTTTACTAGTGCTTGACTTACAACATTCTTCTCTCCTACAGTCAGTGCCTCTCTCTTTGGCCACTGCTTTTTTATGTAATGATTCTTTCTATCCCTGCTGTCCTATTCACACAAAAACAACAGAATTTAGTGTACCCAAGTTGCAATCCAAGTAAAAGTGCTATCACTTTCAGATCTCCACAAATATGCCAGGAATATTTCTCATACTGAATCCTGCTCAATACAAGTTTCATGTTTTTGTATGATTTCTTCATCTGAGCAGCATAAGCTAAAGGGATTGATGGGTATTTATTTCCAGTGTGAAGTAAGACTGCTTTCAAACTAAGCTTTGAAGAGTCTATAAATAGACGCCATTCTTCAGGATGGTGCATATCTCCCAAATATGTCCTATAATATGTTATGACTAATGGATGAGATGTTTACATTAAAAAGAAAATAGAAGAGGTGAATCATACATTCTTGTTTGTTTTGATTAGTGTGTAAGTAACAATAATGTAAGTAACAATAATAAATAAATAATGATGATTATTCATTAACCCAAACAATTATATTTGACTTATCAATTTAGTTACTGCAATAAATAAACCAAAGCTATTATTTAGTTGATATTATTTAAGTTCACAAAATTCTATGCATATGGAGTTCATGCACGGTACTTACTGAAAAATAAAAAGGACAGTTACAAAAAACCTGAGGCTGATAGAGAAATCCTGACTACATATTCAGAATCAGCACCCAAAAATACATAAGAATTAGCAAAAATTAAGCATTTAACAAAATCATTGTTGACCAGTGTTATTACTTAATATATTATCAATTTTAATACTACAAATAAAGTTTTGCAATTTTATCAACATTTTCACCCACTTTTTGGATCCAGGCGTTCAAAAATTGTGAGCCGAAATATGAACCATATACGGATTGTGGTTTTTTAAAGAAAGAATTTTCCGGACGAGGCATTTCAATGTTTCCACCAATTTTAAGTCGTGGTTTAGGACTTGAAGTGGTGGAAACACTGAAAAGTCTCGTCCAGAACATTACAAGTAGCAGTTTAGCAAGTAAACACGATAAAGTTGGGATCACAGAAACTGCTAATTGAAATAACAAGATTAACAAAGACAAACATTGATACACACAGACATAAATGTAAAAATACCGACACGGCTGTTTAAACTCGTCAGTAAGTTAACAACCAAAAGGTAAGAGTGTTTACCTCAAGGCGTGTTTAGGAAAATGTGTACGTGCTGTAGGGCAAGTAGAGGTATAAAGGTATTGTTTCGTTCCATTATTGTGTATAGCCGATCTTATGATGAGCTGTGAAGCGTTGCGCTAATCGGGGAACCTTTCTTTCTATAGTGGTGTACAACAATTTTATTTCTCTTTCTTGAAATTCCCGTTAACATTACACGTTACAGGGGATTTTTCGGCTTATTCCCAATTTTTGGCATCTCATATTTTTGCCACCTGTTGCCCAATGTATTTTCTTGGGTAGGGGGGGGGGCGGAAGGATCGATCTCAGAAACAGCAGAATTCTGTAGAGTAGACGTGTGACACTGACACTGGTGTTGAGTTTTACGAAAATCGGATGCCGGTTGATGCGCTGAAAAGTTATAGTGAGACATATCCCAAAGAGTTAGATATAGACAGACTGACAGATAGACAAACAGATAGGGAGATAGGTAGACAGATAGACAGACAGAAAGATAGACCGACAGACAAATACACAGACATACAATAGACATGTAGGCAGACAGACAGACCGACAGGCGGATAGACAGACATACAAATAGACATATAGACCGAGAGACAGATAGACAGACAGACAGATAGACATATAGACAGATAGACAGACAGACAAATGCCAAACGGTCGAGCTGCTTCAATAGTATATTTTTTTAATATTCTTCCACTTTTTTTAAAAATTTTAATTCTGTCTCTTAAGCTTTCACGGTCGGCGTCATATTGTGCTGATTGACGCTGGAAATAAATTCAGACATTTCGGCCTCACCTCTGGAGACCATCTTTAATGAAAGATCTTCGAAACTACTGACAAGATGTGCGTCAGTAAACTACAGTACTGTGCTAAAGACTGAGTGGTCCCAAAGAACCAGAGTGGAGGAAGCCTCGCTTTGCATAGGGTGTAGCATTCCGTGCTGCTTGACGTATGGGGTTGCGCTTGCTTCTGATTGGCTGGTGGTGATTTTCAGCTGACTTCGTGTAAACTCTAACAATTTATATACAGATGGTCGCTTCTGGGACCACTCAGCCATTGATGCGCACGTCTTGTCAGTAGTTTCAAAAATTTTACACTGAAGATGGCTTCTCTAGGTGAAGCCGAAAGGTCTGATTATAATTCCAACGTCAATCAGCATGCAAATTTGTAAAGGTCCATGACCTTACAGCTCGGATAATAATTGAAATGATTTTTAAATTCTGTTTCCAGTTCTTTATGGCTTTCAGGAAGTCATTTAACTCTACTATAGCCAATGAGTGGAAACCCCTTTGTACGTGCTTATTAACAGACAGCTGGGCTTTGCATATCTAAAAGGGTTCTGGCGTAGCACAAAGGGTGACTGGATAATCAAGGACATAGTAACCACTCTAGGGGACAAAGAACGTGAGCCTATGACCCAGTTGGCAGGATAACTAAGTTGAAACGGCATTTGGTCGATGGTAGTATCGAAATATTAATGGACCACATTTACGAAGCGAATAATTGGGTAGAGTAGACTTAGTAGAGGCATAGAGGCGGTCGCTAACACTGTCGTACAATACCAATTGTACAGAACGATGCTCCCTGAACTTTAAATTAACTTTACACTAGTTACTTTTATTTACGCTTGATTCTTAAACTGCTTTCAAATTTTTTAATTTTTTCCTGGTCTCTGAAGTTTAAAACGTTTTTGACTTTCTACGCTGCACATTGTATTATCATTTTGACAAAACCTCTCCTTAATTATATATAATATAATGCAATAGGTAGAATTTGCATACGAATTAGTAATTTAACTCTGAGCGTATGATAGCATGTTGCAATGAAAATTTGGATAAGTAAAAACTGCTGGTTTGGAAATTGTATAATTGAAAACAAGATACATGTTAAATTTGTTAGTTTAAGTAAGTTTTTGACAGTAAAAAAAATATTAGTGTTGTGAAGTGGTGCAAAAATATGCGTACCCATATGGCAAGTGCGGGATAATAATAAAAAACTTATTAAATTAAATTAAATAACTTTCGTGAAAGTAAAAATTCTGACATAAAACTTACACCTGAATACGCATAAATAAAAGACCTGTCGAGTGGACAATATTTGTTTAAAAATTAAAAAACTAAATATATGAGTTTTTTATAGAGAAAGTTGTATGACCCTGAAGAAAAGTAATAAAATTAAAAAATTTTTTTTTGAAGCACCGCTTTGTTTGTAAACAGAATGTTACAAGAGTTAAGTTATTTCAATTGAACGCGCCGAGAAAGGGAATTTTGTAGCCAATAAACGCTCGAGAAATTGGCTGAAATCTCAGTTTATTGTGTACTCCGTATCGGACATTCAGACTCTGTCTGAGCTTGATAACGTGTGGGTCGTATTGCTGCTAATTTAAACGATTGGTAACGGAAGCGTACGAACACTAGTTAGAAAGTTCGCGAGTTGGTTATTCAATACCGAGTGCTAGTCCAGTAAAGTTCTCAATTGTCCGCATAGGCCTTAAAAATGATACTTGACGTTTTCTGGATCATTGTGTATCTTTAATACACAAAATAAATTACAGTTAAAAATTAATTAACAACGATTTGTAGAAGTACCAATCCCGAGAACGACCCTGAATGCCAAACAGGAGGAGGAGAATGCAACGATATCCTGAGCGGTATCCAGAAGGAACAACCACATCTGGATTCCAGGACTGGATCATCGACATCACATCATTTATCTTTATTGATGAGAAGTAATTTTATTATTTTGTTGTAAACTTTATTAAAAACATTTATAAACGTATAGACACTAGAACCCATATAAATATAGGTACTAGATAAATATAATTATTTATGTATTATAATATAAGAGAAAGTTATATTAAAAAAATTGTAAAAAAAGCCAAGAAAGACAGTATAATTAGTATTATTTTGTTATCATAAATTATTAAATTATCATAAATTATTAGCGCAATTTGAAATAATTATTAATAAAGCCGAAAAGCATTCCAATATACTATTTTAGCGACTACTTATTCCATACGACTGTACATCACAGTATATATATGTATTTCTAGTGGATATCAAGTTTGGTCGTAATAAAAACACAGTTTTTTTTGCAAAGTTTCAACATTTATTTAATCTCATAAGCATGCCTACAATACAAAACAGTATAATGGTAAATCATTTTTTCACAAGTTCTATGATATTAATAGTGGTGTTGTGTTGTCATAGAGTAACTTATGGTACTTACGTATATTGTTGTGAGTTCCAGATACACAGATTATATAACACCATACACTACACTAGCATATAAATAGCTGAAGATATTGGTTACTTTCACTTTGTATAATGCATAGTGACAGTGTGTGAATCTATTACGTGACAGTAATTGAATCTATCACAGTCTAACAGAATTCTTCGCTGTTAGACATCTGTCTATGACAAGTATATTCGCAAGTTATTTAATGTTATAGATTTATCCACTATCTTGACATTATGATTAATACCTGTTGAACTGTTGAAATACTATCGACCGTCATAGGTTGACCTCTGATTGGTTCATTTTCAAAGGTAATTTCCATTGGCAGGCAAACAAACCAACAGCCGTTTAATTACTTTTGGATAGTTTACCGCGCGGTATCGAATCCATGGCTATTTGGCCACTCACATATTTCGTATGTTGCATATACTGGTTTATTCACGCTCATAATGTGATTTATACTGACGAAAAAAAACAATTAATTGCAAACACACACACACACACACACACACACACACACACACACACACACACACACACACACACACACACACACACACACACACACACACACACACACACACACACACACACACACACACACACACACACACACACACATTAAATTTTGCTTAATGGATTTTTAAATCCATTTGAAATATTATAATAAATAGAAAAATTCTGTTCGAATTGATGTCGAGAGATATCTTTTTTCCACTGTAATCTGGTAGCGCGGATCAACACTTGACGTGTTTCAGTAAATGTGACATTGTCAGTTGAACCACTGCCAATTTGTCGTCTGAAAATTTGAACGCTTATTGGGGAATCGCTTATTTTGAATGTAAAATGTTTGCCGCTAGACAATGAGTGGTTAGAATTTTAGTCAATTTCTGCACTTTAACTTGAAATGAACTGACCTCATTTTACAAAAAAAAACATTTAAAATTATATTCCTATAATATAAATTAAACACATATATAATGTACTGCTGTAAATTCAAAAGTACTTAGACCTTGCCAAGATAAGCTAATTATTATAAATTTTGAATGTTTATTTTTACAAAAGTACCAAGCGTGGCCACCACATTGGATTTTTTAAGGTGTCAAATTGGAATATAATTGGAAATTTGTAAAAATTATTTAAAATAATAGTATCGGTAATGTTTGAAAGTAACAAGTGTATTTAATAAACTGAAGATTAATCCTTTCTATCTATATGTACAAATTGTAAAACTAAAAACTCTGTAAATTATGATTTATTAAATGTGAAAGTAATTGGTGAAACACAGAATTCAAAACAACACAAAATAATCAAGTTGTCACAGGCTTTATGTAAAACTAGCTATTATAATAAATTGTATAAGTTATTAGTAATTGTAAAATCACAAAATATTGTAAATTACTGAGAAACAAGTGTATTTAAATTAATTGTCAACGTAAAATAACAGTATAATGGAGGTAATTATCGGATAAAAAAAACATTATAATATAAAACAAAACCAGGGAGAAGAACAAACGGAGCTCCTTCAACAATACATATCATTTTTCATTTCTTTTTGTTTGAGAAAGAAATGAATTCATGAAAGAGAAAAAATTTATTAAAAAGAAATAATATTTTTAGAACTAAATATCAGTATAGCAGCAGTAAGATTGAAAAAAAAAGGAATGAATAAAGAAGTTTATAGCAAGAATAACTCAGTATACCAAGGAAGATACAAAAGGTAAAGAAATTATTAGTAAAAACCTATCAAACCGTTTAAGAAGAAAGTAGGATGCCTGAATAATCCAAATATAGCAATGATGCTAGGCGTCAGGTAAAGAAAACTGATTACAACACCAAACGCACAGTGAATTATTCTTTAATTATAATATTTGATAACCTCAAAACTGCACTTTTGGACAAGAACTTAAGTGAAACTAAAAACTATTCATTAATAAAATAATGTTGTGCTATATACAAGTGTTGCATTCAAATGTAACCCTATTAAATTGTTTAGTGCAAAAAATAGTTTAAAATTTTATTTAAACCGTTTAAACTAACAACAAGGTAAGCCACACAAAGCCTCATATTTAACCAGTCGGTCATCTTCTTAAGCATCGCTCTTGGTGTTGTGACGGCACTAACAATAATTCAAAAACAAATACAATTTCAAAAGAAAATATCTTAAGTTAAACCATTGATAATGAATATTTTGAATTACTATAATTAAGCCAAAAAACTAATTTATTTGTAAATATAATTTATATGTGCTGAGTCTGAAATTAAGAGTATGCTGTATTATGTACACGTGAGGGTACACTAGTATACTATTAAAGAGAATTAAATTAACTACATTAGGCCTAGATCATTGATTATTAGAGGTTACAAAAAAACGTGTATAAACGTGTGTAACCGAAGATTTGTGGTGGAAAAATTTGCACTAAAAATGTCCGCAAGGGTGCACACACATTCAGGGTCTCTGGGATTGAGTATTATACCCGACCCTCTAAAAAACCGCATCCCTTTCCTCTTCTAGGACACTAACCTAGTACTTTATGACACACAACTTTGGGCTAGGCCTATTTTTCTTCAACCCTAGGGGTTACGTCTGACTTATTAGGCTATAGGCCTTATTAGACTATAGTCTTCTATATTGTATTATCCAAGTCTATCTCCTTTCCCCTAAAAATCTCTTTTGCGAAACGTGCTACTCAGTTCCGGGTGTCCTTCTATTAAAGAATCGCTTCTATATAATTTTCCGGCAAGATCTCTTGCTTAATGTCTTCTTGCAACGATATTCTACGTTGCTCCCATCTGTCGCAGACAAAGAATGTATGGTTGGCATCGTCCGCGGCTTCGGGGGAGTGCAGGCACTCTGGTGACTCAGTCTTTCCAACTTTCTTCAACTACGTAAGATCGAAATACCCATGTCCAGTCAAAAACTGGGTAAGGTAATAGTCGATCTTCCCATGCTTCTTCTTCGCTCACGCCTGCATATGCTTGATGAGCCTTCTTGTTCAGCGACCTCGTTCTTCTTGCTCCCAAGCTCTTTTGCCAGCTGTCTAGCATCTGGCTTCGGGTCTCTTGGTGTACAGCTTCACCACCTACTTTCTTCTTCCTCTGAAAGACGACCTGACATTCCTTAGCAAGAAGGTCAATCCGGCAATTATCAAGACAGCCCGCTCGGAATCCGTGCAGTAGGCCGACGCAACTCAAAGGGCCCTTTGTCTTTGGACCTGGGCTAATTTCTTCCTGTAAATATTACGATTCAGAGAGTTTGTCCGCACTTCCACTCCACACAGTACGCAATCAGAAGTCTTCTTCAAGTAGTGAGTAATACTAATAATAATGCTGCTGCTGATGATGATATCAACGTTTCTCTCTCGTATATGTGAATAGATTTATCAAGTTTTTGGTCTACACCTCTGTTGAAATTGAGACAAGACATTTCCTAGGAATGAAATAAACAAAAAATGATTTTTATTAGATTTTGTAGCCTTCTTCCAGTATAGACCGCGTCAAAAATATTTAGTATGACAACGTTTTATACATAGGCCTATTACAATGAGTATCCTCAGGCCTATGTGACGGTGAGGCTGTCAAGCGAACTCAGTTGTACAGTGTAGAAGTGGCGGTGGGTGGGGACCCTGCCCTGTAGGTGTTACGCTGTGTGAATTATTTGTGCGGTCAGTCAACTCTCGTACAGTCAATCAAACCAAAGTAAAGGGTACCAAGTCGTACTAACCGTGCAGGTTTCCTCTGTTGATGTTATCCTTGGGTTTACTAATTTGTATTGCTTGCAGGGCCAGTTTATCATAATACCTATTGGACGACCTTATAACAGATACGTCTTCGAAGCTTACCATTTTATTAGTTGTGGCTGAATGCTCAGCGACTACCGACTTTTCAGCCGCTAAGTTCTTCGTATGTCTGACATGTTCTTGGACTCTTGTGGGAAACAGGCGGCCCGTCTGGCCAATGTAAACCTTCCCGCAGCTGCATTAAATTTTGTAGACACCTTAAGTGTTAGACGGGATTCGGTCGTTGATTTGTTTTGGCATAAAAAACTGACAACTTTTTATGGCATATTTCCTGAACATACTGCTAATTTTGTTTGTGGCACATAATGGATGCTTGGATGTAGAGAGGAAGCCGTAGGACAAGCCGTTTAAGTCTGATACGTACGTGAAGTAAAGAATAAAATCAATTCCCATACGTAATTTAGATAACTACTTTAGCATTATGTAAGTAAAACTTAAATAAAAAATTCCTTTTTCTAAAATTAATAATAATAAAATTTGTTGCGGCGCATATTCTGTATTACTTGGAGCGGCGATATGAAGCAGCTGTTATGAGACAATATTCTTCTTCCAGGTCAGTTAACACAAACTAATTTAATTTCCAAGGCACGCATTGGTTACCCCGAGCAAGGAGTCTCTGCGGTCTCATTTGTTCCACGCAAAGGAGCGTGCAACGAATACGTTACACATTATAAATTACGCGTAATGATAATAAAATATTCATTATCTTGTTATTTGAATTAGCAGTGTCTGTAATTCAAACTTTGTCGTGGTTATTTGCTGAACTGCTACCTGTCACGATCCCGCCGAAGCCTTTCAGTGTTTCCACCATTGCCAAATTATAAACTACGATCCTGTTGTCTGAAACTTTTAGTCGGATTTTTTTTTAATTGTAGGTAGCTGTTGAATTAATTTAAACTCATAATATTAACTCAGTTTCATAGGTACCCTAAAGAAAAACACGGAAGGATACCCGAATAAAATTTTATTAAACTGTGGCTGTCCCCACATTCCTATGTTAGTAAGACATGGACTCTTGGTAAAAGGGACGTACAGAGGATTCAGGCAGACGAAATAATATTTATAAGAGGGGTGCAAGGTTGTTTTCTCTTGGATCGGAGAAGGAACGAGGATATTAGACGCGATTAAACATTGTATCATTGCATCAGAAGATCGAAGACCACAGAAGGAGATGGTGTGAACACTTGAATCACATCCCTGATATCCGTCTACATGTGGCTGGCTTGGGTTATCACCCTACTGGAAAGGGAGATGTCGGTAGACCAAGGAGGAGATGGGTTCCGGTACAGGTCTAAGACCTAGTACTTGGTGTGGTGATGATTATGAATAAAAACTCAATTCGTTTAAATCTGTGAATTGAACAAATAGATTATGTGTATAGCAAACATTGTATTCCAATAAATAAACCCACCATTCGCCCATGAACTTTTGCAATTTTCTGCACAGATTCCAGCCTTTCGTTTTTCAAAACACACACACACACACACACACACACTTATATATTTGCTTACAGCAATAATTACAATCAACTTATTTACTTTTGTAGGGTTCGTGACCGGAGTATGTCTTGACTAGCTGGAACTTTCTTGAGCGGAGTATGAAACTTCAGATTTATTAAACAAGTAGCCTACATTATTGAAATTTGACAATATAGCTTGCAGAGTCGTTGAGGCGGCTTCTATTTACATGCATTTTAATCCAGATACAGTACCTACATTTGCATACACATTACATACACTGACAATGTTGGTTGGCAAGCGTCCAGCCAGTGTTGTTCATGATGCCACACTATAATGCCCTGCTTCGTTGTGTACTAAACCATTTGGAACACATAGGATTTGCGTTCGGGTAAATCCTCTTTTCGGAATGCTTCCATTGTAATATTTTCCTTGCTTGACTTTTTGAACCCTGGAATTGTCTGTGATAGTCCTCAGAGGCTGTGAGTGGCGGTTGAAAGAGCTACCAACGTGTTAAGTCTTTAAAGATCCTGTTGAAAGAATTTGCGTGTTTTATGTAATAGGCCTACGGGGCGACATGTCAACACCACTTTCGACACCACCACCTCAACACCATCATAATCATCATCATCTTCTTCTTCTTCTTCTTCTTTTACTTCTCGTCCTTTTCCTCCTTCTCACATTAAGTACTTATAATTTCCTCTTAAACTTTTGTTTATTGAAACCATATAAGGAATGAAATGTTAAACCAAACAATTTTTACATATACTGTTTTGTACTACTGAAAGAGTAGGCCTACACTTGTGCTCATCAACCTCCTCCTCCTCCTCTTCTTTCTCCATCTCCTTCTCCTTCTCCTCTTCTTTCTCCTTCTACTTCTTCCTCCTTACACTCTTCTTTTCCTTGTTGTTGTTGTTGTTGTTGTTGTTGTTCTTCTTCTTCTTCTTCTTCATCCCTTGTTTCTCTTTCACTCCACGTCCTCCTCCTCTTTCTCCTTCTCTTCCTCTCCTACGCTACCACTTCCTCATTCTTGACATACTAGCTTTCTTCTTTTACTTCTCCCCTTCTTCTATCCCTCCTCATTCTTTTCGTCTTCTTCATTTTCTTCTTTCTTTATTCTTTTTTTGTTTTCTCGATTGCTTTTCTGGTTTTTATCCGCCCGCTTCTCCTTCTTCTTTGTCTTTTTTCTTACGTTGTATTTCAATCCAAAACTAGAAAGCAGTTGACTCAGTTCCGATCTACTAACATGCTTCTTCCCCTTAGGCGTGTATCACAGAGGTCTGTTTCCTGTAACCTGTTATTCCATACGCGGTCCAAGTGTCTGCACCTTCTACTGGTGTTGTACTTAATTTTGTTATGTGAATATTCAACCGTTTGTAGGTGCAGTTGAAGTATTGCAACTACGTACATCTAAAATGGACAACTATAGTACCAGTACAGAACACTATACTAACTGCAAAACACTATTTCAACGAAGCGATTTTATGTTCGTAAGATAGCTATAGCCCACCGTAATTAAAACTATCTATAATTGGATAAATAACTACCATAACTATGCTTAATCAGTTTATGTAATACATTTTTGACCGTACACAATTTTTTAGTTTTAAGATTTTACTTTTTTCTGTATCCAACGAGAGGGGAGGGATTAATCTCATGGCTCCGACATCGAGTTCTAACACTATCACGAGGTCACGTTTTCGAGTGCGAACATATCGCTGCATCGAGATGGCGGTCGGGTTGTTATAGGATGTGAGTGTTACCTGTTGCTGGGTACAGAGGATTGCACAGCGTTGGTGTTGCCGCAGAATGCGTAAGTAACGCGTGTTTGTCAAGAGTATTACACAACTGCTACTGCTTCACTATACCTCATACAGTACTGTAAAACAGGCACAGAGACCGCAACGCAACGGTAGAGTTGCCAAGTAATTGTAGGCAACTTTGTTACATGTGGTGTACCGCACCGCAACAGAGAGAGGAAGAGAGAGAGAGATTGTCTACTAACCGTAATCAACGGGGATTTACCGTATACTGTACACTGCCGTGTGCTTCGAGTGCCACATTGACTAATAGGATGATCAACTGTCACTGAAAGACGGTATAGGCCAATTTGGCAACATTTAAGAGTTTATAGATAACGCTTTTACGGGGGCATTAACATGGAAAATATGAAAATTTTTCAAAAGTTTGATTTTTATGTTTTTGAATTAATGCATAGTTCACAGAATTTTTTTCGCAAAATTGGCAAGTTTTACACTGTCTTTGAGGCATTTAAATTTTAAAGGCACTGCGTTTAAATGTCTGGGCCAGAGAGCCTCACACACTTTTACAGGTCTTGATATTTAATGCTTGTGAATCAAAATACGATTTGAGGTACACCAAGTTTATTGATGATGGTGACAGCAGAGCCTACAAAGCTGTCACTGAAATGAAGCCATATGGAAACACAGAAATAACAAAATTAGAGTGCATTGCACATACTCAGAAAAGGATGTGTAGTAGGCTAAGAAAATTAAAAAATGATGTGAAAGGAAAAAATTGATGATGGCAGGGGCTTATCAGGAAAAGGATGGTACTGACAATCAGATACATTCTCTGCAATTATTGTGGAAAAGCCATCAGGGATAATGTCAATAATTTTGATAACATGAAAAAAGCAGTATGGGCCATTTTCCTGCATAAAGCTTCAACCGATGCATAAAAATCACCCGCATCATTTCTTGTGTCCCAAAGGAGAAAATACATGGTGTCAATACAACAAGAGCCAGCTAGAGGAAACCCAATACTAACACAAATATGTACTTCCATTAGCAATGATTGAAGCTACAAAACACATTTATAAAGATCTTTCCAGTCCAGAGCTTCTTAAAAATTGTTTGCATGGAAAAACTCAAAATGTAAATGAGGCGTTGGATGCATTGATTTGGGAGCGATTCCTCAAGACCATTTTGCATCCAGATCTATTGTTGAAACAGCTGTAAAAGATGCTGTAGCTTGTTTCAATAATGGCAGTATTACAAGGAATAAAAGTGATAGGAAGTTGGTAATTGTTCCTGGATCTTGGTGTGTGAACACACTGCAGAAGCTCGATAAAGCCAGGATTCATCAGCGAGATTTCAGAGCTAAAAGGAGTGTCCAACAAGAAAGAAGGCTTAAAAGAAGAGCAGCTAAGAAGAAACATGATGAAGAAAGACAAAAGAAAGCTGTTATGGAGAAGAAGAGCACTAACATTACAATAAAACAAGTCAGAAAACAGAACTTGGTTACAATTATGCAGCAGTTTTGTTTTTTGCCGTTTTCCGCAAACTTCATTTTTATTAATTCAGTGTACCTTTCCTCATAAACTATTCAACCTAATGACATGAAATTTTTTGTGGTTCATTTTCATTCATGTTAAAATCTGAATCATTTAAAAATGTCTTATTGAGTCACATATTTATTTATAAAATTATAATAAGACAGAAATATTGAAAAATATTATTTCATTAATTAAATTTTGTTCATTTTATGATATAACATCTTATAAAATATTTGATTGATTCAGTTTGTTACTATAGTTTTTGCATACAAAAATTACAAAAATCATTGTAATGGGTAATATGATGACAAATTAATGAGGAAAGGTACACTGTTCATGATAATGTATTAAATTATTTATAACAATATATAAGCATTAATTTATGGAAACCAAATATTGAAAAAAGTGTTCTTTTTTGTGTGCTCTTCTAAGATCAGAATATACTAAGCATGTATGCCAACTTTCATTAAGATAGCGTTAAAATCACATTTTTTAAATAAATTAAAACAAAATGTCTAATTTTACGACGCAGTATGTTAATGCCCGCTTAAATATAGTCAGTAGAGTAAAATTATACTGAAACCAGAACTAGTAAAATAACGCACTTGTAATTCACAGTTTATATGTTATAGCAAATCCTTAATTTGGTGACGACAGTAAATAAAAAAAAAAATTACAAACGGTTTGATCTTTCGGACAATGAGTAGACACAATTTGTGTCGACATTTTGAAAATTTATTTTGTCATCATCAGCGCAAAATGAGGTACTGATGATGTAACATTTTCTAACATTTTGTTGTAAATGAGGTGTTACAACACAAAGCAGACAACAAATCATCCTCAATTTTCTTGATGGTGACAATAAAATCAGACAAAACTTCGGTACAAGTTGTTTAAAAATTGTGTCTACACTTTGATCGAAACTCACGAAACCTTTCGTCATTTACGGGCAACATTTATAATGAATCTACTTTATATTTTAAGTGTCGTAATTCTCACGACAACGCTGTAGCCTACGTGAGAATAATATATACGTTGTTTCTGTGTGTGCGTGTGCGCGCGCGCACGAGTGCTTTGTATGTCGATTACATCAATCGGGCTTTACTTCCTTTGTCAGTTCGTCTGTTGCAAAGGTACAATAAAAAATTTGTAGTAGGCTATCTACTTGACAGATTACGTCATGAAGGTTTACGGCGTAGGTTATGCAATCTAAGTACACGCATATAATACTAACGACACTGAAGCCGTGATTCACACCCCCTGTGATCAAACCATTTTAAGGAGACGTTGGCATATGACTTATTATTTTTATACTGTAATACGAGATATATCATTATTATAACACCAATAATTTGTTTTATTATCGTATTAGTCACGTAATATTATTTTAAGTACACGTTTAATTTATTATTTTACTTGAGAGCTTGTCAATGATGATTCTTGGCGCTACAGGCCCTGCAGAGTTCGGTCTTCCTTTCGACCCTGTCCTCCACTAATCTGCGCCTCGGCTCAACTCCCAGACTGCGCAAGACAGCTTCAGCACCTTGCCTACCTACCTGTCTTTTCCGGAGTGTCTCTCTTCTTTTTATTTGCCCTGGATTTACATTGAATACTTTCATCGTCTGTAAGTGACCTAAAGTCTAGACTGCTTACGCTGTACAAAAGAAACCGTTATTGCTATTGTTTTTATACATATATTAAACAAAAAAACACTAAAGTTTTAAAAATTGCTATAAAAACAGAAACACACATGTCCTAATGCTCAAATGATTGTTTTCGCAGCGTATTTAAAGACGTGTACCAGGAAAACAATCCTGCAGAAGGAATGAAATTGAACACGCTGAAATTGAAGTGCTGAATGCAAACAAAGGAATACACACACACGCGCGCGCACACACACAAATACACACACATTAAGTAAACGTTATGTCAGAAATTATAATTTTCGGATACACGTTTTGATTACTTTCACTGAAAGCATATAAACAGTCAAATGTTAACCAAACAATATTTCAAACATTCTGTTTTAAATACTGTTTTGACTATTAAAAGAGTATTAAACTTGTCATCATTTATATCTTTCCATCCTCTTTCTCCTCCTCCTCCTCCTTCTTGTTTTTCTTTTCTTCTTCATCATAATCATCATTTCTTCTTCTTCTTCTTCTTCTTCTTCTTCTTCTTCTTCTTCTTCTTCTTCTTCTTCTTCTTCTTCTTCTTCTTCTTCTTCTTCTTCTTCTTCTTCTTCTTCTTCTTCTTCTTCTTCTTCTTCTTCTTCTCCTCCTCCTCCTCCTCCTCCTCCTCCTCCTCCTCCTCCTCCTCCTCCTCCTTCTTCTTCTTCTTCTTCTTCATCTAGCTCTTTTCTTTTTCTTTTTGCTTGCGTTGCGTCATAGGAAATTAACGTTGCTGCCTAGTATCCCTCTACTATCTGTACCTGCACATTATCCGCCTTCTTTCAAAGCATTTGTATTGGCATTGGTTTTGGTTCAAAGAGGACGTCTGCTTGAATCAGTTTTACTGAAACAGTCAATCAATTTCTGTCTGTGTTAACTAACCACAGACTCTTTTATTTTTAGCTCTTTTTTGTATTCTTCCGTTTTGCTGCCTACTAATCTATTACATGTTTTTGTTTTTCAGAGACGTGTCGTACATATATAACACACTTATTTTGTTTTATCGGGTTTCTTTGAAGCCACCACCTAGCTTTGCTTTGTCAGATTATTATGGGACAGCAGTTGTATCGTCTCCTCAAGCATTTAATGCGACTTAAGCAGAATGAGGAATGACGGGTATATCCACAGTTATAACTATTGGAAACACTTGATCAAAGTTTAATTACATCAAAGGAACATTTTAATAAAAATTATATATTAGAATTAAGTTTAAAACTTAAGTATGTAGGTGTGAAATAACAAAAGTTAATTCACAAAAAAGGCTGCAATTGAAGAATGGGCGATAAAGACATAGTTGGGGTCTATGTTATGCTGGAAGCCTTACAAATCTAATACACTATACTACAAGGCAAAACTTCGACATTATAGTAAGGTAAATAAAACGCAATGCTTATGTGCGGCATACACCATAGCTAGTGAAGGACGTACAAAAAGAGAAAAAAGGAAATAAATTTTATAAAGAAATTATAGGTCCTAGAAAATATCAGCAAATAAGTTTAAATTTCATTCTAAGATAAAACAATAAGTTGTTTGAAATGTTTGAGACTGTATCGACTACGATAAAGAAAAGACTATTAGCCTTACAAGGGTACCTCAGAAGAATGGAACCAAAGGTATAGGAACCCAAGATCCTCGCCTCTCAGAAACATCCTATAGGTAAAAACGTTTATGAGGAAATAGAAAAATCTGGAATCAAGAAGAAAATATAGGAAAAAGAGATGTGTTAGACAAAGAATTGCAAATGTCCAAACGGTTGTCCAAAGAAAAACTGAGGAAAACCAAGAGCGTATTATCGGAAGAAAATCAAACTTGGGTAAGGCAGACACTAATGAAACATTAGCTAAGAACAAACCAAGTAATAAAGGTCAAGGAAGTAATGTAATCGCATCCCGTAGACTGCGATTGTCTGAATAAAAAGAGCAAGGAAAAAAGGAAAAAAGGAAAGGAAATATTACAAAACGCAAAAGTTCTAGAACCTATGTAACTCTAGCATTTCCGTCGTAACACGTGGGTAACAAAAAGCTTAGAGCTGAAGATTTGTGAACATTCAGTGAACATGCGCCAAAGCAGTGAACAAACGGGAAAAACAGAGAGCCTACTTGACTTGAGAGAGGTTAGCGCGTCTGGTGCTCAGCCCTTGATGCTACCCCTCCTCCCTCAAACCATGCTTCTGGTGTAATCACTGAAATAAGTTGCTTATCTGTCGCTTCTGGATAATAATAAACTCAAGTATCGCCATAGGGTCAAAAGCGTTATTGATCAAATCTCCCAAAACGTTTGCAATTTATTAACAAAACTAATTAATTAAAACATAAACAACATGAAAATAACATGTATTCCACCATGCCTTATGCGAGGAAACGTTTGTAAAATTATTGTTTCCTGATCGGAAATTGTGCAATACATATTGGGAAACAGTTGGACATATCACGGACATTGAAGTCTAAGAAAACAGAAAAACCGCAAACACCAATGTTGAGACAAAACAGAAGAGAGGGGGAGGAACGAGAGGCTGCATATTTTAACAAACAACGCGTACGGTTCCATTAAAACGACAGACGATTATTTTTAAACAGGAAGTAATTTATTAACCGTAAAAAGTATAACATAAAACATGAGACAGAGTTCACACCCAGGAAACGCCCTGCACGCTGCTGAAAGTACGTAGTTTTGGGGGAGGAAAGACCTTGAACCAAATGTATCGTATCGTTTGGACTATGGCCAGAATTGAAACAATAAATTGGGAAAATTTATTGTTTAAGTGTTTGTGAGTTTGAAAGTTGGTAATCGTGGAGGGGGCAGGTGAAGACAAGCACTGCACCATTAACGACACTATAAGTCAATTCGATTCCAAGTAGTAATTTTTTCTTATCAAACTAGATATTATTATAGTGCTGACGCACGAGCGCGCGCGCACACCCAAAACCTCTCGTAGTATATATGTGTAAGGTTGACTATATCATCAGCATCATCATTTTCACGGTAGTAATTATTAATACAATTACGTCGTCCAACTACGGAAGTACAAGAGAAAATACACTACAGGGCATGGAATAAGATATTTTACCCGTTTGTCTTGTTGTCTGTACCCGACACAAGTGGGCAAAGATCTGCCGCTACTGTTTCTGTACAGTCTGTCACTTTTGGGCGGCCTGAAGGAGATTCTCGACGGGGAGAGTCGAAACATTGCCGACAAGATGTCGGTTCACAGCAACCAACCACGGCCTAACAGCCCGGTTTTTAGAAACAATTTTAAAAATATTGACACCCGCCGTGTAAGCTTAGACAAACGTTAACGGATGTAGTATTTATTTCTAGGAAAGTTTACATTTTAAAAACCGTATAGACGTTTAAAAAATTCAAAATACGAATATAAATGTGTGTGTGTGTGTGTGTGCGTGTGTGCGCGCGCGCATGCGTGAGCCAGCGCATCTCACTGTGGCGATGAGAAACATCTGAACAATATAATTGTCAAGTTAAAATACACGTACTCGAGTACTGTGGTTCAGTTAAATTTCAAAATTTTAGTATTACAAGGCATTTCACTCGTCTTTCAGTTTTCCTAGTAAACCAGACAAGTCAGTGTTATCTGTATCACGTCGGCTTCCAGAATCTTCCCTGCCACTCTTCACTTTCCTGTTTCTTCTGCCTCCGTTATCTGCCTTTGTCTTCCGCCTAGCGCTGGCTCTTTTTACACTTTCTCACGCATTTATGTTCAGTATCTATTTTTATCTGGACAATCCCAAGAACGCCGCCTTGACTTGCTTGATAAGTTTGTTATTATCTTAATTATCAACATTTGGGTCTGTTGAGTGGGGCAGAAATAAAGTGCTATAAGTTTCTCATTTCAAAGAAGCGCTTGACTTTATTTCCTTCCGACATTTCATAGTTTGCCACCTGGTGGTGACTGATATGATTAAACTGCGATTATAAGCTATTACAATAACGTAAATATGCTATCATAATTATCACCAACATAACTAAACTAATATAAAATTATCGTTTGGTATCCATAAAGATATTATTGTTTACTCTCCATTAATAATACTTAAGTTTCCAAAATTTCATTATTATGATTGCCGCAATTAAAACATCAGAGTAGAATTTGTGTGTGTGTGTGTGTGTGTGTGTGTGTGTGTGTACGTTCGTGGATTGAGTCGAGTGGTATGCGGTCCGTGAAGCGAATTCTTCATTAAGGCGGGAGCCCAATTCAAGAGGCGTTGAACCACAATCGATGGGACTGTAGAACTTCTGTGCAATGACTGCGTCAGGGGAACCTATCTGCATTGAGATTCGTAGGGTCCAGGACACTGATACCGCTCCTTCGCGTCTTCTTGACTTCACTGCCAGGTCTGCCCAAGGTAAATGGCACCCTGAAGACCAGATTCGCCAGTAGATAATCATCTTTTCTTCGATTCTTTATCTTCTGATCGCCCTTCCACGACGAACGTGTGTGTATGTGTGTGTGTGTGTGTGTGTGTGTGTGTGTGTGTGTATGTGTGTGTTGAAGCACTTACATATACTTAACTCACTTACTTTAACTGAGGAAATCATAATTACAAAACTTTGAAAACCTGAGTATTAAATAATAGAGAGATAATGTATTCTGTACAAATATATAATTATGCGGACCGAGATTGCGTCTGTTCAAGTCGACGATTTAATGTGAAATAAACGTTTACTTAATCTTGTTGCCAAGTAACGAAATTGTAACAATCGTAATTGTCGTCAGTATTTAAATTAATTACTACAAAATGCACACAGTTTGTACATGGAAGCTTGTGTCTAACCTCCACGTATATATACATATATAACTCAAAACTAGTAGCCTATGTTTACTTAATATTAGGCAAACATATTGCAACAGAAAACCCTGTTGTATATGCTTTTATGGATGTATACCTATATCCTCGAAATAAGTAAAGGTGCACGTGGGATTCTATTTTAGATTGTAAGGAATTTTGTCATTTATACTTATAAATATTATATGTTAAGTGGAAATATATAGAGCCATATATAAAAATGTGCGTTATTTTCGTTAAGTTCGTGTTACGATAGTCGAGAGCGCGTGTGCGTGTGTCGCTAATTATAAAAAACATACCGCCTTTATTAATAGAGATTTCGAGATGGGACCTAGACAAAAATATAGTTAATATTGTTACAAAAAATCTGCCATACCACTCACCGGATGTGAATTAATTTTTTTTAAATCTATGTGACTCTCATACTTAAAAACCAATAAAAAGAACGTAGACAAATTTGCTGCAGGTTTAAAACAATTTTTGTCTAGAATAAGTCAAACTTTACATAACCAGATTGTAAGTTAAATACCGACCAATCAGGACTTTCAGTCAAGAGTTCAGACCATAATTTTGACAATCAAAGTTTTAGCGAGTGTTAATTTGTTTTCATAATCGCTTCGCCTTTCCATATTTTTTAAACGTTTCGTTGTTTTTCCAGCCATAGATAATCTTTTTTAATTTTCTCAGTGTATCCCGTTTAAAATTCAAGAATACAGCAATGCGTTGCCAGCATTTCATAAACGTAATTTCATTTCAGAATTACGTTTCGCGGGCCGGACGACGCTCGACTCAATTCACACACACACACACACACACACACACACACACACACACACACACACACACACACACACACACACACACACACACACACACACACACACACACACACACACACACACACACACACACACACACACACACACACACACACACACACACACACACACACACACCAGATGGTGTAGTTATTAAGATGTACCACCCATAATACCACCCACAAAAAAGTGAAACTGGTTCACACTCAGAATATGCATAATCCCAGTTTTGAGACAGTTTCTGCTTGAATTTAACCAGGATATCAGTATCTGAACACTCCTTGTGATCTTCGTCAACATTAACTCTCCACTACATAAAATTATTCTCATGATTTCTTTACAACCCAATAGCTGCTTCACCAATGGAAGAACGGATTCTCTTTCACTTAAATCTCGTAGTTGGTAAACGTCCACATAGCATGAGGCCACAAGTTTTTCCAGGATTTATTAATGGTCTCACCCGTTTCCACTGTCCCGTGACACAGGTACATTGTTTACAGATTTACTTGCCGTTAAGACAGATTCACGGGTATATATTCGGGTTTCAGCTGGATATTTGTTTGTGGTTTAGGACTTGAAAATGGTAGAAACACTGAAAGGCCTCGTTCAAAACATGACATTTAGCAGTTTAGTAAATAAGCACGACGTAGTTGGAATGTCAACTGAGAAAGTAATAAGTGTACAATTTAAGTAATCTATATACATACAACTCAAAGCCTGAGGAATTCATTGTATTGAATACAAATCCACACCGTTACACCGATTAGGCCTACCACAAAATGTTGGACAGGTAGGCTTTGCCATAATGTGAAAAACACTGTCTAGCTTGGTATTTGATATTGTGCCCCGTTTTATTTATGCTCTTTTGTTGACGCGTATAAATACGTTAAAACACAATGAAAACCAGAATTAATTACCATAGTAATGGTAAAACTACCATAGTACCATAGTAAAACTTGACAATGTCAAGTACACTGTAACTGAGAAATAAATAATTGTACAATTTAAGTAAATGTAAATAAGAGAATCTCATCCTGCTCTTACCAGTACACGTCAAATATAATTTAAACTATAAATGTGTGTGTCAGTGAGTGTGTGTGTGTGTGTGCTCGAGCGTGTACGTGCGTATGTGTGTATCGTGCTTCACATATACAAGGATACACACATACGCACGCACACGCGCGCACCCACATACTCACAAACACTCATATACACAAACACGTTCGCTCAAATAATTGTTCTGTTGTATTTGACATTTATTTTTTATTCATACACAGGTCCTGATGATGACAATATTGTCGAAACGTCGACACAAATAACTAAAATTTCGTTTATTTTTTGACCGATCCTCACAAACCCTTCACCAGAAAAATTCATTAAAAGTTATGTTATTCCTAACCATCCATTTCCTTTCGTTGACTATGTTGCAGTTATTCGGCGCCCCTTGCCGAATGCAACAAGCGTTAATTCTGTTTTAGTTAAAATGAGTTTAAATAGTCGCGCGACGGAGAGTTATTCGTACTTTGGTCGGCGTTCCCTGACGTCAGACCCCCTCCGCCCCTTTTCTAGTAAAGCTTTTCGCTCAACAAGTTCTGTCAGTCTCCCATCAAACTGCACTGTGAGCAGAGTCGCCCGCCGTCTCCTGGTGGGTACCTTGGTCGGAAGCCTCGATTACCAAGTTCAAAGCTTGGTTCGACGTACCGGAGTGAGGGTACGAGAATATGAACTCCATGTAGTTTCTCTTCACACGTTCTTCCAGCGTGGACACAGTAGCGGTCACGGGAATGAACTGAGGAACACGCAACCGTTGCGACCAGCTACAGCAGGTTGCGAGAGAACCTATCCGGATTGTCAAGTAAAATTTCACCATTAACAACTTTTAGTGGAAGTTACTGTATAAACACTAATGAAAAGCAAGATAAACCAGTTTACTCACCTTATGTGACAGGAACAAATTTTTATGAATGTTTTGTGATGTAGAACAGTGTTAGAATTTTATGAGCAGATCACATCTTGTACGCTGAACCCCGTTTACTGTAAACTAGTATTGATTTATGCAACTGTCCTATATTCAGTATTTAATCTTTTCTATACTCAGTTCATTTTGAGCTAAATTAACTCAGTAATTGACTTTTGGTGACTGACTTATAATTACGTAAATTTTCGAGGCTCATATTGTTTTGAAATAAACGGGTCGAACCCGACTCTGCTCACAAATCGAAGGTATTCAAAAATTTCTTTTTACTTACACCTCCTCCCTTTATGGAATTATGTTAAACTTTAGAGACATTTGAGAAGTATGTTATAATGTAGAGAGAGAGAGAGTCTTAAATAGTAATAAGCACTTTGGTTGATTTGGGTGGTGTATTATGTTATTTTTGGTGTATTCTCCGTGGTACGCTTCTGGGGCCCAGCAGCGGGAAGTGTGCTACAGAAGTGGTAGCCGGAGCGTGGTTTTTCCTTGGTCCATGGGTTATAAGGCATAATTATTATGGGTAATTTTGTTAATGTTGTGTGTTGAAATTTTGTATTGCACGCTATTGGTGGCGTGAAATTTTGTATAGGATTTTGTGGGAGGTATTTCAAATGTTATGTGTGGTTAGCGAATTTTGTCACGAGTATATCTTTGCTACAAGCTTATAGTAAAATCGATTTGTTCGGAATTGTTCAAATTAGTCTCTCGAAATAGAAAACAGCTAGTTGGACCTTGTCTGGTAGATAACGCCGTGTATTACGGTGCCCGGCAGACCAGTTTGTCTTATCTACATTCCATCGAACAGCTGCTCCCTTATCGTTGCGCCTTGTATGTTTTGGTTTTCTCCGCTACAAATAAAATGGTTTCGTTAAAATATATTAACCCGCTACTCAGATACCGTCCTTCTTTTTAAACCAATCAAAAGCTCAATGTATTTAAAAAAAAAAAAACCCGTCGGACTGGCCCATAGCGTCGGCTAACATTTAATTGTCATTGTCAACAGGGTCATGATGAGACAGAGAGTTTTTGATTGGTTACGGTACGGCTTTTCGCTCTGTGAGGGAGAGTTAAGAAGAAAACTCGTAGTGAGAGTGTTTCCCCTTTGTGCCAGTGTAGGTAACCTGGCGTTCGCCCTTTCCCAGAGTAGTCTGGTGGTTCCCTTTGTGGCCAGTATGTAGTCTGGCGTCCCTCCTTTCCCAGCGTAGGCTGGTGGTCCCCTTTGTTGCCAGTGTGTAGGCTGGAGTTACCCCTTTGTTTGCTCTATCTCAGTCGCGCGATTGATCGGACTGTGGCCTTGATAGGTTTCCTTTTCTCGTTTCAGCTGAAAGTCCAGTCGCGTTGCGAACCTCAGGAATCCAAAGCGGTGGGATTTTTTTCCCCTTTACACTGTACTGTCCGCAGTTGAATTCACCATCAAGTCCTCAAGGAATTGTAGGTGGGAGCTGACGACCATGAAGACGTTTGCGTTTGCTTTAATTTCGGCAGTTGTTTGAGCAAGATATTGTTGGTATACCTGCGCACTTGCAGTCCGGCTACGAGCTATTTCCCAGTAGCGTCCTGTCCAACTTTCCTTTAAGTTTTTCCGACCTGTATCAGCTGCAGCACGAGGATGACGACGTGGTGATGATAATAGGGGACGTCGAGTCCGGATCGTGCACGGGCAAATACTGCCTGTCGAAAGGAGTTTTATGTTCGACAGATAAAGCGGGTAAGCCTTATAGGATTTACTTACCGAAGGCAGTAAGGGAGATCGTTTTTAAGTATTTTCATGACTCCCTCATGGGAGGGCATTTGGGTTTTTTTAAAACGAAGAACAAGATCTGCAATCAGTTCATCTGGCCCGGTTGTCATAATGATGTGAAAAGAATTGTCAGGCGTTGCGACGTATGTCAGATGAGTAAGCCCGCCAGAAACGCAAAAATAGGTCTTCTGTGATCCTCAGTTCCGAGCATACCTATGGAGAAAATTCACATTGATTACGTCGGCAAATTGCCCCGGAGTAAAAAGGGAAATCGTTTTATCGTGGTAGCTGTGGACTCGTTCTCGAAGTTTTGTTGGTTATGTCCTGTACGCGATTCCACTTCGGCGGCTACTGTGCAGGCGTTGAACACTTATATCTTTCAGAATTTTGGCTTTCCCAAATACATGATCTCAGATAACGCTACCTGTTTCAGGTCTCAATTGTTTCGCAATTTTTGGTTTTCTCACAGCATCAGACACAGTACCTTATCCCCTTATCACTCTCAGCCCTCACTGGCAGAACGCTGTAATCGCAACCTAAAAGCCTCCCTTATAGCTTTCCATTCTGGGAAGCAGTCTTATTGGGATGAGTCCCTACCCTGGCTACAGATAGCTTTCAATTCCGCTAAGCACGAATTCACAGGGAGAAGTCCGTTTGATGTAATGTTTAAATTCGCTCCGTCCACTCCCCTAACCTGCGCGTGGGATATTCAGAGCCTTTTACCCGAGGCAGCGGAAGAGGCAGGTAGTGTGGCAGTCTATGAAGTCCCACTTAATGAAAGCCCACCGCCGTGCTGCTAACTCGGACAGTAAGGATCGTCAGGCTTGTCATTTTAAAATAGATGATTTGGTGTGGTAAAGACCCATCCTCTTAGTTCGGGAGAGAACAAGCTTACTGCTAAGATGATGCCCCGATGGTCAGGTCCCTTTCGTATTGTTGATTTCCTAACCCCGGTGACCGTGAATTTGGGACACCCGGAGACCCTGTCACACGTGAAGAAAAGTCATGTTAGTTCCTTGAAACCCGCGTTTCATGAAGATAGCTCCCATGCCCCGGACGCCGCCGTACCTGCATAGTAAGGATTTTCCCTTGTGCATGCAGATGCTAGTTTGCTATATCGCCTTCACTCGCCTTGCTGGGTGAACGACCGGGGGACTGATCACCTCCTTGTCGTTCGTTTCCGGTGTCGAAGCGTTGGTGCGTACGGGCAGCGTTTCTAAGGTGACTGAAGGCGTCTCTCGAAATTGTCCTTAGATAGCGGCAAGTGCCGTATTGAGTAATTGGAATGATCCAAGTTTAGTGTATGTAATGTGTGTGGTTAATCGAAGTCGACTTTGTTTGATTGTGTCCCAACTTTTCCCCGCGCGTTGGAGACCCTTTGACAAGACACCGATTCACGAGATGCTCTTTTACGGGATACCCATTTACGAAGTGCCTGTCCGAGGTACTCCCAATTAAGAATTGTTTATGCCTTGTTGTTTGTTTGGTATTTATTGTAGTATGTGTTCGGTTGGATCATTGATGTTAATGTGTGATAGAATTAAGTAGTTATATTTTCTTGTTGGTTACTGAGTTATTGGACGCCTTTTGTCCTTATGGGGGTGTTTGTTGTTAATTTGATTGTTGATGATTTCTTAATTTTGCAAGAAATCTTACATGGTCTCTTTTGGTGCTTTGGTGAATTTGACCTTGGACAACCGTCGCTCCTGCACCCGACGCTTGAGTTTCAGGGGGGCAGTTCTGTTACAGTTATTCGGCGCCCCTTGCCGAATGCAACAAGCGTTAATTCCGTTTTAGTTAAAATGAGCTTAAATAGTCGCGCGACGGAGAATTATTCGTACTTTGGTCGGCGTTCCCTGACGTCAGACCCCCTCCGCCCCTTTTCTAGTAAAGCTTTTCGCTCAACAAGTTCTGTCAGTCTCCCATCAAACTGCACTGTGAGCAGAGTCGCCCGCCGTCTCCTGGTGGGTACCTTGGTCGGAAGCCTCGATTACCAAGTTCAAAGCTTGGTTCGACGTACCGGAGTGAGGGTACGAGAATATGAACTCCATGTAGTTTCTCTTCACACGTTCTTCCAGCGTGGACACAGCAGCGGTCCAGGGCATGAACTGAGGAACACGCGCCCGTTGCGACCAGCTACGGCAGGTTGCGAGAGAACCTATCCGGATTGTCAAGTAAAATTTTACCATTAACAACTTTCAGTGGAAGTTACTGTATAATCACTAATGAAAAGCGAGATAAACCAGTTTACTCACCTTATGTAACAGGAACAAATTTTTATGAATGTTTTGTGATGTAGAACAGTGTTAGAATTTTATGAGCAGATCACATCTTGTACGCTGAACACCGTTTACTGTAAACTAGTATTGATTTATGCAACTGTCCTATATTCAGTATTTAATCTTTTCTATACTCAGTTCATTTTGAGCTAAATTAACTCAGTAATTTACTTTTGGTGACTGACTTATAATTACGTAAATTTTCGAGGCTCATATTGTTTTGAAATAAACGGGTCGAACCCGACTCTGCTCACAAATCGAAGGTATTCAAAAATTTCTTTTTACTTACACCTCCTCCCTTTATGGAATTATGTTAAACTTTAGAGACATTTGAGAAGTATGTTATAATGTAGAGAGAGAGAGAGTCTTAAATAGTAATAAGCATTTTGGTTGATTTGAGTGGTATATTATGTTATTTTTGGTGTATTCTCTGTGGTGCGCTTCTGGGGCCCAGCAGCGGGAAGTGTGCTAAAACTAAACTATAATATTAAAACATTATTTTACTTAACATCACAAATGAAACATTACGTATATTTGCTTTACATTAAGCAATACAATAATTTACAATTGGTACACTTCTTCTTTTCCTTCTTCTTATCGTGGGTTAACGATATTATCGCATAATCAAAACATCGAAAATGTAGTGTGGATATAGCCGGCTACGCACTATCCATCGCCGATGTCCAGCATGCCCGACGTCGGTGATGGATATGCGCACCACACTGTCGTGCAACTCGTCCAGAGTGCCAGACGTTCTTTAGTTCTTGTTGTGTTTTGTAAAAATCTTTTTATTGATATTTTTCTGTATTAAAATTAAAAAATTGTTCTGATAATTAAATTTGTTGAAAATCTTTCAACGCTGTCATTCTTTTATTTTTATTCATGTAATCTGCCGAGGATACGTCCCACAGACACCTACTTAATTTATATTTATCGATAAATATTGATGTTATTTGACGGTCCATTATGAACTGTAATTAATACAAATTAATAATTACAATATATAAAATAATAACTGCTAAAGATATTTGAATGTATTATGTAAACGAGGAATAAACTAAACTAAATATTAAACTGAAATTTTATCTGAATCGTTACTTATTAAATATAAACTATAGAATTAATGTAACGTAAAATTAAGCAGTAAACTTTTATTAAACATATGTGCTCTAAAATTATGTCCTGTACTTGATCAAAAATGACGATTTTATAGACAGCAAGCGTACACATGATCAAATATGCACGCTGCACGATTCCTTGACATCCGTCGACACTACACACAACCTATGAGCACGTCGTGCGGCTTGAGCTGATGGTCTTGCTGGACCCATTTTTCGTCGTGCACATCCTTCAAAAAATACACGACATGCGGATGGATGTCAAAGCTACGCACTGTCGTTTTTGACTCCTTGTCCGTCATGATGTCCAGCTGGGATGGTTAGTGCGTAGCCGGCTTTAGGTTTAAAGTATTTTAATTAACAATTTTGTGCTTTCTCATGATATAGATTATTTCTGTAAAGAAGCTTTTTAAGAAGTGTTTATGCTGATGGTTTTTTATAGAAATTGACCAATTTTATAGAAAAAATGGAACGTTAACATGGAATATTAACTTATGGAAACAGTGTTCGCTGTTAATATGGAATGTTTTAAATTAACCTGTAATATTTACAATAAATAATATGTTGTAATGATATCTAAAATTCTGTAGTAACGTGTATTATCACGTTTACAGTGAATACTGAAATCAGACTGTCTGCCTTAATAAAGTGTATTAACATAATATTAATAAATTTTTTCCTTTGATAAAATAAGTTAGTAAATTTGTCTAATGTCTGGGAATATGTAACAGATTAGATTTATGGTTACCATGGCAACGAATTTGTTTTTGAATGCAGCTAAGAAAAATTAAATACTCAAATTATTGCCGTCTTATAACTAAAAGTAATGTTAAAAAATTGACCCGTTCATATAATAATGTATTCTGGCTCACACACATAGAACGAAGAATATCGGTCATCTCGGAAGATAAACTTGGATGAAGTTAAATAAAAATACATCTAAACTGGGTCAAACAATAGTAATTGTTAAAATAAAATGAATCCGTAACTAGGCAATAAAACTAAATTTGTTTTCATTTTAATTTAAATCGTCGACGAGTGAAGATGTTCTGTTCCTGGCTAGCAAGTATATTATCTCCATTATTTAATGTTTACGTTTCCAAAGTTTTATTTTTATGATTACTGGAATCAAAAGGCAGGCAGGCCCCACACACACACACACACACACACACACACACACACACACACACACACACACACACACACACACACACACAATTCGCGATTTTTGGCCTCACTCGTGTTTATTTGCTTGTGTTCGCACGCATTTTAAATGAAAAGACCGTACAAACACATCCACGCGTGGAAGCACATAATGTGTCCAGCGTGGACAGAGATTTGCTTCCTGTGGATTGCTGGCCAGTGTAACTGCACGTGTATACTGTGGAACGGTTCATAGACAGACGTCGTTTCGTCTTTAGGGAGTGAACCCTCTGCAAGTGCTCAGGGTTCATGTGAGCGACTCTGGAGCGCTCCATTCTTTTCCGCGTTTATCTGTTCTGTGAACAGTACACTGTAGATTCGCAGCTTTACTCTGAGCAACGCTCCATAGTAAACGTTGAAAGACTTTGTTTACGTTGGACCCTTGTACACACAATAACCTGCTCTGATGTTTTGATGACGGCGATCATAATATTGGAACTTTGGAAACTTGAGGACTACTTAATGGAGAACAAACGTTATCTTTAATCAGCCTTTATGCACTCTTATGAAATATAGTTATACTAGCAGTTACTCACGACTTCGCACGCAAAAATTTGACACTTAAGAAGTACTTTAATATAATTTTTATTGTCTATGTCTATGTGGTATATTCTATGAGATTAGCGTTCTGTCAGCTGGTATAACAATTTTGTACTCATCAGTCGGCATTCTCCCCAAAGCTGTCTTGATGACTTTTACTAAATCATTATGTTGGTGCAACAACCTTTGGAGATTTAAAACAATATCTTTTCTTGCATCGGGGATACCTTCACAGAGTTGATCGGCCTGGGCTTGATGTCTCACATAAAATAGATTTGTAAAAACTTCGGATTTCCATTTGGGACGGTGAGCAACGACCCGAATTTTTGATATATTTGTCCTTTCACTTTAAAAGTTGGCATAAACCATCAGTTTTTCGATTGCTGATTTCTTAATAAAAGATGTCATCTGGAAGCATGATTTGTATCTTCGAATATTTTGTAAATTCTTTGATTTTGAAGTCGTTCCTGAATGTACGAACAAAGTGGTTCTGGTGGCTGATTCAGTAGTTGTAAAATTACTTCTCCATTAGAGAAACACATTCCAAGAGATTCAGTATTAAATTTTTTGGCTTGAAAGAATTTGCATATTACATCCATTTTGTCAATTGTAACTTTTGGATGTGACTAATAGTCATAATTTGGATCATACTAAAAAGCCTATAAAATCATATTGTCTCGTCTGCTCACTTGTGCATGCCGTATGCGGTAATTTTCAAGCCGATATTCACGTCGTTCTGATAATTCCACATCCCTTAATTCCCTGCCTCACGTATTTCCGCTCGACGTGCTCCCAATGCTCCTCAGGTGTTTCCCCGCCCCTAATCTCTGCTTGATCTCTTCGTTGTTGGTTTACGCGATCCCTATACTTCCCAGGTGCCTTTGCAGACATAATCTCTGCCTGTCTCCTTCGTTTTTGTTCAAGCCAAGACTCACGTTCCTCGGGTGTTTCAGCTGCTCGTAATAACCTAGCTCGCTTACCATTTGGATGGACCTGCCAAATGCTTTGTTTTTTGTCAGAGGCATTACGCAAAGTAAGGTAATAAAGAACTCGTACTTCAAAGGAGGGTTGATTTAAAAGGACGTAAAGAATAAGGAAAACAAACGGAATTGTAAAGTTATTTGAAGGTAAAGCTTAAAACGAGTGTTGTTAACTCGAACTTAAAAGGAGGATGAGTTGGATAGGAAGTCAAGAGTAAGGAAAACAAACGGGACTGTAAAGTTATTTGGAGGTGAAGTTTAAAAGAAGTGTAGTTAAGGAAAACAAATAACAGAATGCAGCATAACTCGAACGAATAAATGTAACTAATACGACGATGAATGAACAACCCAATAGAGAAACAGAAATGGTAAAAACTATATGATTGTGTAACTTTCGTGTACTGTTCACTTGTCTTCAAAGTCAAAGTAAAAAACTGATCAATGAGGGCGACCGCTGCGCCTTAGGGTAAGGTTGGGAAACGCATTGAATTTAACACACAGGCAAAAAGTAAATTGGTCACACGGACGTGGAAAAAACGCAAGGTCGCCAACTTTGCTGCGTTTTCAAAGTCTTCCTGCATCGAAACGCAACCTGCTGTGTTTTAGTTATGTTTTTAACTCGCACGAGGGTGGTCACACGAACTGTTCAAAGATGCCGCTAAAGAGCATTTGTTTATTTACTTGTTACTATGGTAATTAATCCTGGTCACCATGGTTTTTTGACATCTTTATACGCGTCACATACGACTGCGAATAAACCGCATAATTTAAAAGGCCTAAAACGTGCAAACGGGGCGAAATATCAAATTCCAAGTTAGACATTGTTTTTTCGCAAAGGTTATCTGTGCAAACGTTGGTCGTTATCGGTGTAACTATGTGGATTCGGTACAAAACAACAAATCCTCAGACTTTGAGTTTTATGTATATAGATAAATTAGTAGTAGTATTTAATATATGTTGTTACTTATTTATTTAATCGTAAGAATTACGTAAACATAAATTTTATAATTGTTTAAGACTATTATAAAATGTGTAGACATATCTGAATTTTCAAATTTTGTCAACACAAGTACTTGTTACCTCAAAAATGTTAGGTTCCTTATTTTAAGTGTTACTGTGTCATAAGCATTGTATATACATATTAAACGCTATTTTTTTTCTCAACAATGGTTTTTATTTATTTCAGCAGTAAATAAAAACCAAAAACCGTTGTTACCTAAACTCACAAATGGAAACAACACGTATTTTTGCTTTGCATTAAGAAATAGGACAATTTAGAATTAGTACACTTCTTCTTTTCCACATTGTATTATATCAATACAATTGCATATTAAAAACCTCGAAAATGTACTGCAGGAACGGATAAAGCTACAGTTCCGATGCCCCTAAATAGCATTTTTTTATTTACTTGTTACTATTGTAATTAATTTTGGTCTCCATGGTGTTATTGACATATTTATACGCGTCAACAAAATAGAGTAATTTAAAGGGCTTAAATCTTGCGAACTGGGCAGAATATTAAATTCCAAGTTAGACAGTGTTTTTTGCCTTGTATCATAGGTTACCTGTGGAAAATTTGGTCGCAATCAGTGTAGTGGTATTCAACACAAAGAAACAAATCCTCAGACTTTGAGTTATATATATATATATATATATATATATATATATATAAACAGAAATAGTATTATTGAAAAAATATATTAGTAACGTAATTAATTAGCGAGAACCTAGTAGTTTCCAAAAGTAACTTTCCATGAAAGATCACATATCTTGGATTTGGCTTATACACTGTGTGATTTTGGACCCGGAAAATTTCATTGTTTACCTTATCAACCAGTCATTGGTTAATACAGAAATGGAGAATAAAAATTGCCGATTAAAAAAGAAGTGTTAATAATTGAAAGAAACAGAAGAATTTTGAAAAAGGTCGAAAGCAGAAATAAACAAACTGCTGGTTAGTTTCCGGGACGCTACCAGCATGGAGAACAGCGATGGAGTAGTAAGAAGGACTATTTAATTAGTTAGGTAAAAAAAAAAATAGACATTGCTTAGTTTTTGTAGCAAATGTAATGGCATAATTATATAAACTAATCAAAGTGTCGACCTAATTGAGATGTTTGCTACTTAGTGAAATATATGAACTTTGTAACAGGTAAAATAACTTTGATAATTTCCCATAATTTTTACTTACAAACTCTGAACATTGTTCCATCTTATATGCTTCTTCTCAAAGCTTTTCCAATAATAACTCAATTATAAATGGTGGTTTGATGTTAAATTAAGTAAGTTCTAGATGATCGGTGGAACAATCAACCGTAGTTTTAGAAACAAGTTACGTTGAGATATAAAACTAAAGTTTTACAAAGTCCTTGTACTGTACTATGGGTGTGAATTATGGACAACAACAAAAAACAGGACAGTGAAATACAGGCCCCGAAAATGGTATTATTAAGAGAAGTTAAAAGATGTTCTAAACTTTACCGTATAAAAAATGAGAACATAAGATAAGAGTTACAAGTTTTTAACTTGAATGAAAAATTAAAAGATTACAAACATCGGTGGAAAGAACACTTAGAAAGAATGTCAGATTCTAGACTGGCCAAACAAGTGTGGAAATACAAACCTTATTTCTTACAGTTTTAGTATTTTTTTTATTGTTTTATTAATATCTTAAAATTCAATTAGGTTTATTGTTTCCTATTTATTTACGTTTTAGAGTCATATTACATTACATTAAATATATAAATTGATATTACAAACGAGATCTAACAGAAAGTCTCAGCAACAAATAGATGCTACTTTAGATTGTTAAATCAGGCTACAAGTAGATTAATATCAAAATCAACAAAACGCATCCCCTATAAGACTTTGATGAGACCAGTCTTGACTATAAAGCCGAAACATATACTCTCGCCAAATTCAATGAAATAAATACATCATCTGACTTTTGAAAGAAAGATTTTATGGGTAATTTACGGTCCAGTAAGTACAAGGAGTGTACGACGGATACGTTATAATAAAGTATTAATATAATATAATAAAGACACAATTTTCAAAGCACTCAACATCGAAAATACACAAAATACTAATATATACACCACAATCACACACAATAATACCAATGTAAAGTACCAGAAGCCAACAGAAAACACACCGACATCCAACCAACACACACGTATTTCACAAGGTTCAAAATCAGGAGGGCTGAAGATGGGAACACGACGGCAAAACAGGAGAAAATAAGGAGACCAAATAAGGAGAAAACATCTTGAGGTAAAGTCATTATAAATATTAAATAATAATACACACACAATAATACCAATTTAAAGTACCAGAGGCCAACCGGAAACCACAATAACAACCAACCAACAAACAAGCACTTCATTAGACTCAAAATCAGGAAGGCTGAAAATGGGAACACAACGCCAAAACAGGAGAAAATAAGGAGACCAAATAAAAAGAAAATATCTTAAGGTAAATTCATCATAAATATTAAATAATATACATCAAGAAACAGACTGTGTATATATATATATATATATATATATTTCAATCACTTTCTGCTACAGTCCGTTTCTTGATGTATATAATACATTTAATATTTATACATAAATTTACCTCAAGATGTTATTTTTCTATTTGGAACATGTTTCGGGTACTATCTTGTTCCCATCCTCAGCCTTCCGGTTTTTTTGTCTGGTGAAGTACATATGTGTTGTTGGTTGATAATTGTGGCTTCCTGTTGGCTTCTGGTATTTGAAGTTGGTTTTATTGTGTGTGATTGTGGTGTATGTGTTAGTTTTTGTGTATTTTCAATGTTGAGTGCTTTGAATATTGTGTCATGTTTTGTATTGATTTGTATTTGTTCAGGTACTAGTTTGTTTTCTGTTTTATGTTTGTATATTTGTAAGTTTTCCCATATGTTCATTATGGTGCCTTTGTGTGGTATATGTTTTATTAGTGTTACATTGGTTATGTCTGGGAATTCATGTCCTGTGTTTATTGCATGTGTGGCTAAATTGGATTTATATATTTCTGGTTTTTTGTATGCATTTAGGTGTTCAAAATAACGTTTTTTCAGCTGTTTTTTGTTTGTCCTATATAACATTTATTGCAATCTTGGCATTCAATTTTGTATATACCGTTAGTTGTTGTATTATCTTTGTTGTGTGAGTTATTTAGATGTTGTAATTTATTTTTATTAGTTTTGTATGCTATTTTTATATGTTTTTTAAAACTAATAAAAATAAATTACAAAATCTAAATAACTCACACAACAAAGATAATACAACAACTAACGGTATATACAAAATTGAATGCCAAGATTGCAATAAATGTTATATAGGACAAACAAAAAACAGCTGAAAAAACGTTATTTTGAACACCTAAATGCATACAAAAAACCAGAAATATATAAATCCAATTTAGCCACACATGCAATAAACACAGGACATGAATTCCCAGACATAACCAATGTAACACTAATAAAACATATACCACACAAAGGCACCATAATGAACATATGGGAAAACTTACAAATATACAAACATAAAACAGAAAACAAACTAATACCTGAACAAATACAAATCAATACAAAACATGACACAATATTCAAAGCACTCAACATTGAAAATACACAAAAACTAACACATACACCACAATCACACACAATAAAACCAACTTCAAATACCAGAAGCCAACAGGAAGCCACAATTATCAACCAACAACACATATGTACTTCACCAGACAGAAAAACCGGAAGGCTGAGGATGGGAACAAGATAGTACCCGAAACATGTTCCAAATAGAAAAATAACATCTTGAGGTAAATTTATGTATAAATATTAAATGTAATATATATATATATATATATATATATATATATTGCAAAGATACAGCCATATGCTCTATTGAGCATTGATTTAAATAAATCTAAAATTTGTTTAATTAATATAAGTTTGGGGTAAATGGACAGGTCTGGGATTGTAAAAATGTTTCATTGTTATACTAGGGGAGAAATTAACCTGTTTCAACAGACAAAGAACACCTGCTCGATTGTATGTATGTTACGCGTGTATCTTGTGTGCGTTAGTGATGCATGTACAAACAGGAATCTCAGCTAACCTCCCCAAGTAATTACTAAAATAATTATTTTATTTCACTGTGTAAAAACTAATTAGTGTATAAACAAACAAAAGGCACCAAAGTGTGTGTAAATTTTATAGTCATCCACAGTACGAAAATGACGTTAATAGGACACACTACGCGAAGTCAGTGCGAAATAAATGTGCAAAAAATACGCAAATTACTCTAAGACGCTCAAATTAATACAGTGAGTGCTTAATCAAATTAGCTATGATTTGTGCTATCTCGATTCTGTGCAAAACATTGCCATTTGCAAAAAATTGCAAATATATAAAACGGTTCGGGAGTGGGGGCTAGCATGTGATCTACAGTTCTCGACAAGATGATTTCGGAACCAACAAGTGCGGAATCTCGAGAGGGTATAAATTAAGGATTCGACTGAAAACCCTTCTCTTCATTTCAAAACACAGTTGCAGTCGGACACGCTGTCCGTCGGGAGAAGAGTTTTATTTTATTATAAGTCTCATCTATAAACGAATAAAGACGTTCAGTAAATATGTTTACGATATTTCGGGAAACGTAAAGTACCGGGACCGTTTAAGCAAGCAGAGTATCTACGGAGAAGCTACAAGAGCGACGCGGGATGTTGGACGTTAGGAGATGCTTTTTAGACGCCTAACCGACGACTGAGATCCACCTTGCAGCAGATAGTAATTCTCTGGGACGGACCACACACTGCTGGAGAACGACGCTGGACTCAGGACATATCCAGGACCACGCCAAGCCAGCAGTAACGGAAACCCAACTCTGGACAACGCTGGACCCCATCAATAAGCCGTAATGTCATCAAAACTTGAGGTGACATGCATAATGCATTTATAAATGATTTTTTTTTAAAGAGCTCACAAAGACTATATAAAAAGACAATGAATTAAAAAGTTTATAATTAGAAATAATATATTAGAATCTTAGATAAATGTTTAGTCGTAAGAATGAGCCATCGCATATAGAGAAATATAAAACAAAAGAGTTTAAATTTGAGATAATATATTTTTGTTTATCAAAGTAAATAATTGAAATGATTTGATATTTGCATTTAGTAGAAAAGAATAATTTAAATATTGAATACGAAACAAATGCCAGTTTAAGAGTAATGAATATAATTTTAAATTTATTTTTTTTTAAACATTGGTATATTGATCTGAGGTCAGATCTGAATTAAAAGAATTTAATTAAAGTTACATTTAAATTTTATTTTGTTTTAGTAAATCAAATAGAATAAATGTCTAGATTAAGATTATTATTAACATGTCTAGATGTAAAAGTGTTTTAAATGTGTGTAACACCGTATAGCTTAAGAGATAAACACTTAATAATGAGTGATATCTTGATCGGAGATTATTAACAATGTTATATTATTTATAATGGTTGATAAAACAATAAATATGAATTTTTAACTACTCATAAATCTACCACTCTTATTATAGTTACACCTGGTATCGTTATACAACCTCCATAAATTACAGTATATCGAATTTATGTTATGTATCGTTGTATAGAATTGTCGTCCCAAAGAACGTGGAGGAGATTTGACGAGGATGACGGAGGATGAACTACCGAGGAAAGTCTTGACAGTACTGCTGAATAGAAGAAGAGAGAGAGGCAGGCCAAAGCTAGAATAGATCGTTGACTCAGCAGTGATGCCAAAAGATGACCGCATACCTTCTTCCTTCTTTGCCGCATCCATAATCTCCTGCCTAAGCCTTCTCCTCACACTACACAAAGGTGACCAACCATATTACTTCTCCTTTCCACAATGAATTCAATCAACATTCTTATTTCACTCAATATCCTCAAACCCTCATCATGGGATTCTTTCCACCCATAAAACCAGCTTTTGTGTTATTTTGTCTAAACAATTTAGTTTTTATATGCTCTTGTAATAAATTATTTTGAATAGTTCTATTTTCTCCAATGTTTTGCTTTACTGTATATTGTTCAAAACGTATAAACTCAGATTCCCAATTTAAATATTTGAAGAGTCCAAAATATTCCTACTTTTGTTTACGGAGCTGTCATTAACTATTATTTTTTGCTTTAAATGATTTTAAGACAAATCTTTTTCATTACTTTTTTTAATAGTAGAAAACTGGTTTTGAAAGAATATACATTTTACTTTATTGACACATTCTCGGAAGTTTTTCTGTAGTCTTATAATTAGAATTATTTAGTACAGGATCATCATCATCTTCCTAACGGTTTTAGGCTTTAGCGGCCTGTTCATATTCTACAGTCCCTCTTTTCTTTGATTTACAGACTTTTCTTCTGCCTCTAGGGTTGTAATCTTTCTCCATCTTTGGTATTCTCCTTCCTTCCATTCTATTGACGTGTTGAATCCATTTTCTTCTGTATTCTTCAACCCTTTCGTTAACTGCAAACATATCGAAATCATTCCTTATCTCTTCATTTTTTATACGATCTCGTCTACTACAACTTTGAATTGATCTCAGAAATTTAATTTCTGCTATTTGTATCTCTGTGTATCTTTTTCTTTCTGACCAAAGTTTCAGAACCATACAGTAGTGTAGGTATTGCCACTGTTTTATACAATTTTATTTGCGTTTCTTTTCTACATTTATTTCCCAACGTTCTCCAAATCGTTCTACACATTCTTGTGAAATTAGTCATTTTATTTTCTATATCTATATCTTGATCTATAAGTAATGTCACGTCCAAGATAGTTGAAACGTCTTACTTATTCTATGCATATTTTGGTCAGAACCGGTTCATCTCCTATAAAGGCAATTACTTTTGTCTTTGATTCAGATATGTTACAGTTATATTTTTTTCCCTATTTTATGTAAGATGTATATTGCTAGCTGGAAATCGTCTTCTAAAGATGACAAGCTTGGTCATCAGCGAAGAAAATGGTTTTCAAGATTATATTTTAGTGGATTTTAATACGGTCAGAGGATTGTTTTTTCCATTTTTTTGAGGAGTTCATCTAGATAAAGGTTAAAAAGTAATGGTGACAGACAACAACCTTGTCTTAGGCCTTGGTTTGTTTCAGTCGGAATATATTCTTCTTCGTCGCCTGTGATTATTGCGGTGTGTCTGTATAAACTCTTTATGGCCTAACTAGGCGTTGTGGTAAACCTTTATTTTCAATCGTATGTCCCATAATTTTGGTCTGCGTAAGTTGTACTATTATACAATCAAAGGCTTTACTACAAGATATAACGTAATTTTTGTAGATAACAGTACGCTGTTTCAACAGGAATATTTTACCAAAGGGATAAAAATTATATTCCTGTACAACGTAAAGTACTTTTGATTACCAAAATTTATTAACTAACACAATAATTGTCTAATTTTGAATATACATATTTTTTACAATTATTTACAACTTTTTCATAACGTAAAATATTTAATTCCAGTTTTTACTTCCATATTCCTTAAGGAATGGAAGTATGGTGATGGCAAAAAAAATCGTGTTCGAGATTATTGCAGATTCTGATTCTACTACACTCAAAACATGAAAAAAAGTCGTTTTCCGAAAATTGTCTGTGTGTGTGTCTGTCTGTGTGTCTGTCTGTATGTCTGTCTGTCTGTAGATTTTGTTTCTATGGCAAACGATAACTGCCGCAAATTCAAACAGAATCAAATAATTTTTTGCATAGAGCCCTGATTTGTAGAGTACTCGCGACCTATTGTTTTTGGTGAAGATCGGTTGAGGGAAAGGGGTAGTTTACCGGCAACGTTTTTTTTTATCAAGGGAAATTTTTTTTTTGGCAAACGATAACAGCCGCGAATTCAAACAGAATCAAATAATGTTTCGTATACAGCCCTGAATTGTAGAGTTCTCAAGATCTATGGTTTTTGGTGAAGATCGGTTAAGGGAAAGGGGTAGTTTACCTGTAACATTTTATGTTTTAACAAGGGTATTTCCTATGGCAAACGATAACAGCCGCAAATTCAAACAGAATCAAAAGATTATTTGTATACAGCCCTAAATTGCAGAGTTCTCAAGACCTATTGTTTTTGGTGAAGATCGGTTAAGGGAAAGGGGTAGTTTACCTGCAGCGTTTTTTTATCAAGGGTATTTTCTATGGCAAACGATAACAGCCGCAAATTCAAACAGAATCAAATAATGTTTTGCATACAGCCCTGATTTGTAGAGTACTCAAGACTTATTGTTTTTGGTGAAGATCGGTTAAGGGGAAGGGGTAGTTTACCTGCAACGTTTTTTTATCAAGCGTATTTTCTATGACGAACGGTAACAGCCGCAAATTCAAACAGAATCAAATAATTTTTTGCATACGTCCCTGAATTGTAGAGGTCTCAATGACTTTCGATTTTGGTGAAGATCGGTTAAGGGGAAGGGGTAGTTTACCGGCAACCTTTTACGTTTTAACAAGAGTAAAGTACTTGAAAATTTATTTAAACTTTTTGAAACACTACCTGAAAAAAACGATGGTGGAAGAACTGGATTTCACAGAAAGGAAAATATTGAGAAAGATCTTGGGATCATTAAAAGATGAAGTACAGAAGATGCCACAATAATGAGCTGTACACACATGTCGAGAAAATCACAGACGTAATTAGTAAAAGAAGATTTACTTTCTACGGACATGTTCAAAGAATGAATCCCGACAGACAAACAGGGAAGATTTTTAACTGTTTTAAAAAGCTCAAAATATCCAATACTTGGTTCAAAAACAGAAAAAGACATAGGAGAACTCCAGATTACTCAAGAATACATTGAAAAATACTTGATACTCAAAACAAATTAAAAAAATGCCTACAGTTTTTAGGACACCCGAAGAAGAGGACAAGTGCCATCTGGACTGATGAAAGGAGGGAGAGATATCGATCAAGAATGAAGGAGAAGTGAGAGAGGAGGAAGAAGGGCGGAACCAGTTGAACCAAACGTAGTCCGCTGTGGCTCATACGCAAAAAAGAAAAATAAATTTTAGAGACAATGGAAAATAGATTAATCAGATAATTCAGATAGGCAATCAATTTTGAAAAAACGATTTCGTTACTAAAGTAAGAAAGACTAAATAAAACATAGAATGTAGCTAAATTGACGGCCAAAGAGCAATTAAAGGACGTCGGAATAATTTATGTTAACTTTATTATACTCATGTCGCACTTCCTTAAACACGATTTACATCGTTTAAAACATCGATTTTTACAATTACTTACTGCTATTCTTACAAATGACTTCTCATTAAAAATTTTATTTTTCCTAACATTATATTATTTTACTTACTGTTTTTAAATATTGTATTTCTTTCTTGGAAATTCTTTACTATTTTTTAAGCAGTTTTTTGAAATTCAAATATAATTACGCTCAGGAATTGGGAAATATAAATGATGCTTTCTGTGACACTTCCGAATTTTTGTCCCCCCCCGTATTTTTGAGAGGATTAATTTAAAAACACAACCAAGGATTCTGTACCGTAAATGCATGAGCATGAATGTCAAATTTTACTAACATCGGTTGTTGCGTTTAAAAGTTATTGTGAAACATACACTGATTAGACAGTCTGACAAATGTAACCATGGTAATCATAAACTGTCTGTTAATCACAGAATCTATGTGTTACCAGCAAAGTATGTAATCCAGGCATTTTATAGAATACTTAGGCATTTCATACAGTGCCTGAAGTTTTTTTGGCAAAGTATAGAATGGAATACTTTTCAAATATTTTTATACTTTTCCCAGGCATTCTGTACATTTCCTACGCATTCTATATAATGCCAGTGATTCTTTAGGCAATGTGTAAAATAAGCTTACTACGTTCAAAATGAAAACATTTTATACAAAATAACACATAATTGTTTGATTTTACACAGAGGAGGACTTTGTATGGTATTTCGAGATTATCTATTCTCTACTTAATTATGTTCAGATACTATTTTATTAAAATTGTACTGTATAAGAACTTTTCTAACCAATTTGGTTAAAAAATACATTAGATATTATTGGTGTTTATTGATTCAATATATATATATGGAATATACTCTACTTATTACAACAAGACAGAGAGCTGTGACATTTTGAAGTACACTTTCTTTCATTTTTTACACAATTACATTTTTTTTTACATTTAGTCTTGCACATACATTTTACGAACCCCAAACTTATATTTGGCAGTAGCAGCAGCACGAAGTCCGGTTTCTTGTTCAGGAACATTTTTAACCTTCATTAGTGGTCTTGGGGATACAGTGAACTGCGATCTTGTGTACAACTGCTTTAACAATCTATTAGTGTTTGCCAGTTTGTAAAATCCGTCATCTGTCACACTCACGACGATTGCTAGAATGTTTCGAAGATTCGAAGATCTTCTCGCCCCTTGTCTACTTCAGGAATTGGAACACGAACAGACGCGACCACAGGAGCTGGATGCAATTGTTTGTAAGAATCAGGTTTCATCTTCTTTGCCTGACGTTCTAGAAATGATTTTGACCTTTTCATTCTTCAGTTGCAATTTTTACTTTGAAGCAGAGTGTACACAGCTTCTTGCCATCGCCACACTTATCTCCACTATTGCCACTAGTGTTCAAAAAATGTCCAAACGTACTATGCATATCTCTGCAGCACTCTACACACTTTTCAGAACATGAAACCATAGAGCACACATTGTCTTCTATACATTAACTAGAAGACATTAGGCGTTCTATACAATGCCTAGCCAATGTGTGAAATTGTTTTTTATTTCATACTTTGCCGGCTGGATTCAGGCATTGTATGAAACTCCTAGGCATTCTATAAAATGCCTGATTTTGTTCTTTGCCGGTAACATATGCAGTGTTTCAATCAACAAGTTTTTTTTTTTTTTGTTACAGTCTGAATACTACAATTTGCTGTTGAATTGCACGTCCAAATACGTTAAGTCGACAGCTAATATATATAGCAAATTTTCTGGACCTACGTCTACCGTATTGCTACGACAATTACGGAATGCTCTGGAAGAGTCAAGAGCATCTTCCCACCCGTTTCTCGGCTAGCCGAGCAGGTTCAGCGTCTCGCTCAAGGCCGCACTTAAGTACCATCCAGACTGTTCGACAGCACGTGTGACTACGCAAATTATGCTGGCACCCCATCAAAAGGAAGGAAAATTATTCTGGAACCACTGCAGGACCTATATAAGCAACAGCGGCCGGCTTAATGAATTAGTTACACCTGGATTGTAGAGAGCAGATCAAGTGTTTGTTGTGGATCATTGAAAACTGAATTTTGTGAATTAGTGCGAGATTCTACTAGTTGACATTATTATTGCGTGTGGAAAAATGTAACTAGAATTATTGTGGGACAGTACCATGTTTATTTCAAATTGTTATTTTTGACCAATTAAAGCTAGTAATTAGTGACTTTATTGGTATCTGTATATTAGTTCCACTGTACCATACGATGATCCGTGAGACCGTCGCAACAATATGTTGTGACAGTTAGCAAGTTTACTTATCAAACTTTTTATAATTACAATACACTCTCACTAGTTCAGCAGATATCAGATCAGGGTAGTGCCGTACCAGTGGAAATACAGGATTATTGGATGGTTATTAGAAAAAAACTAATTTAAATTACCAAAAGTAGCGTAAATTGTACATAATTGTAAAACACGAAAGAACTTACACCTGACTAAAACATCGGATTAAAAATATAGTAAATTATCTTTTATTTTTTCTTAAAATTATTAAAATCAGTTTTATGTTTATAGTTTAGTTAAACGTAGGAAAAAGTAAAACTCGCAGAGTAATACCATTTAATTGGTATGTAATACTATTTCGTTAGAAAGAAAAAGCTGTCAATTTTCTTCTGTTTCTTTGCTTGAAAAACTTTTCACCCTTTTTCTTGCAGATTTTTTAACACGAGAATTTCACAAGCCGACACGCAATTTTCTTCTGCCCACTTAGAAGTTGTGAAGGCGTCCACTTCCATATCCTGGTCTACTGTATGAACATCTGTTGCTGCTTCTCCCCCTTGCTGCTCCTCCTCCTCTTCCCTGGTCATCACATCGACTATTTCTTGTTTGCATCGTCCGTTGTCAAATCATCTGCTTTGTTTACTAGTTTCTCAGCGATTATATCTCGCAACTCGTGCAATTTCGTAAATACGCCAAATAATTACACCAAGGAGAAAAACACTGCAAATAAACGGCACTGTACACAGCGAGGGACTGATGATGCAGCTGACGTCTATGGTCAGCGACTTGTTCCCCCTCCACGCTCGCCAGTACCCGCCTGAAAACGCCGGACTGGAGGGGCCGGACTAACGCAGTGCCGGATTACACAGGGTGTACTGTACTATTACTACTTATCACTGACGACAGAAGAAGTAACTCAACTATGAAGAGAACGTTTCTACTTACTGTATTATGAGACAGTCATTTGTCGTCTTGATGTGGACTACATCTTATGAATGAATATCCTATAACACAGTGTCAGTATACATAAGTTTCACCACATGATTATGACCATTGTCGTCGTCATCATCATCATCCTCATCACTATCAACATCATCACTATCATTACGACTATGCATTCGCACATGTAAACGCAGAGCAAACATAATATAACGCAAACCACTGACCGTTGCCATTCCATTCAATATTATTTTCTCACATTTTTCATTTCTCTACACCAAGGCAGCAATTCTTTGCTTTAGAAAAGAAAATTAGAAAAGAATTATTAGAATAGAAAATATTGGCATCCACAGGTTAGGTAATTACTTTTTAAATTAAATTTCCACTTCGCCGAGTCTTACTCTGTAAATCATTTTTCGTTTGCTGTTAATTTTCTTTTCCAAACGCGTTATATGTCAATAAAAAACCGTTTTCTCCAAACTAATCACCAATTCAGTTATTAACAAATAACGTTTTGGGATCTTGCAGACGACGCGATGATGTGTACAAGATTAGCACCGTCACACACGCTTTAGTTTCCTACCTAAACGTCTGTTATCCGGTTGTAACTATCGACTGCTATTGTTATGTTATGTTGCTATTTTATTGTTTTAAGTCGTTACGTAAGAATAACTATGTTTTTTTATTTAACTTTA